>JANAVB010026199.1:5008818-5176318 GCA_029216955.1 Iris pallida | reverse complement strand
CATTTGCAGCGGAAAGTAAATGAACACAAATTGAAGCGAATTCAACTCTTTATTGATATTCAAGAAGTTTACAAGCGGCGCTAGGCCGATATTACAAATCGTTCAAGCTCTCTCTCGCTGAAACATAAAAGGCGTGCCAAGTGGCTTACAACATGGAATGATTCATGGCGATGTTCCGATACATTATGTCCTGTATATGGTGCTCCAGCTCCTTGCAACGCTCCAAGGCTCCAGAGATAGCTCCGTGCCTTAGCACGTTCGATGGAAGCTCCGTACCCGTCGGCGTCTCCTGCAAGCAGACTGTGAGGTTATCAGTACATTGTTATGCACTGGTAGGGAGGCTAGCTCGCCCACAATGCTTTCATTACCAAACACGTTCCATTTACTTTTGTGCACCGTCTATCATTCATTGTCTTTCTAATCTTGCTTAGGATCAGTTTCATGGCATATTTCATAACCTATCTCGTGTTGTCGAATTCAAGTGTCGCATGGAAATACATGCACGACTTACCCATACTTACCGTCCGGCCTTCCCTGTCCAAAGTAAACCAAGTTAGTCAACAATTCAATATGAACTTTTCGATGTCAAGTGTGTGTCCCTGCCTCGGATTCTAGCACGTCGTAGGCACGTTATCTAACTCACTTGCATGAATTTCTCATTATCATTTGGTGTGTTACATTTCAAGCATATTCAAAAGGCACTTCATTAGTTAACTTAGACTACTTTGATTTCAATGCAAGGACTTGCACGTGGATTGCCACCAGCAAAGCCCACTTAATCTATATGCATCGGTCGCTGGCACCACAAGCCAATTTGGACATGTCTTTCCTTTGGTAATTTCCTCACCTATCATGGCGTGCGGCTTGGTACACCCTGATAGTCTTTTGAAATACCCGGCCTTACGTCCCCTGGTGGCCAAGCCCGCGCTCAGGCAGCCCGTAAGCCATATTTTGATTTCCATCCGGACCGGCACGTCCTTCACACTTTGACTGTGCCGCTGGAAATCCCTTATATCTCCCACCTCCCGTATACTAATGGATTGTCCACAACCATTTCGTTTTCTTTGTCATTTAACTTAACGGCTGTCACCGAGCCGTAGGCTAACCCTTAGCCATATTGTGTTATCGACCAGGTTGGCGTCCGTGTAGCGCAGATAGCGAGCCCCGTTGCACGTGCCCGTCACACCTGTCGCTAACCATTCTTTCCTTTCTTATCTTTCATGTATTCTTTCATTTCTTTCTTTCTTTCACTTGTTCGTTCATTCATTGATTCATTCACGTATTCATTCATTCATTCGTTGATTCATTCATTCAAGCATTACACAACTCCCAGTACGGGAGCCGCCTTGGCGACCCATCGGTCCCATCATCTTTCAATGTTGTTAAACTCTACTCGGAACGACTATGTTGATAGTCTCCCCGTTTCATTGTCGTAAACCATTCATTATTTCATTATTGAACGCATAGGGAACTTAAATGTAAGCTTGTGCCTTAGCACGAGCGTGGAGCGCGGTGGCGAGAGTTCTCACATTTCTATATTCCTTTTCCATATTCTATACAAGCATACAAGTTGGGATTATTTCCTTAACTAGATGCGTTGAGTCATTTATTAGCATGCGCGGTATTATCGCCTAGCGATTCTAACAATAGTGTCTGTATTGTTATGTGTCTAGGCTAAGCAAAGACGGGTTCATCGGAGCCACCCACCTTAGCGATGTTCGCATCGGCCGAGCGATACTCCGAGCACGCCTTTGAAAGTTTAAGTCTGGATTCATCGTGACGGGCCAATGTAAGCCTTGCATCGATTCTTCTTCAGGTCGATGCCAACTCTTCGGGTCGACGGCTCATTCGAGTCGTTGCACTTGTCGTTTGAATCGGCGTTCCGCTAGGGTGGAGCGGGTTATTACAAGTATCATGGAATAGTTAGCTCCATGCCTTGACTGTCATTGAACTTGCGAGAATCAGATGACAAGAGCTCATTTTTCTTGGAGAGAGGATGCATGAGCACTTATTGACAAGAGCTCATTGTGAATTCTGAGACAATGGTGTAACCACAAGATTATTTCAGATAGGTGTTCTGTAACACTAGATAGATAGAGCATCTGGATCTATCATAAATTCCTAAATCCTATACTCGTAGCTATCAATGTCTAGCTTCTCAAGCCTCCTAATATACATATGCATTTACTCACAAGAGTAACTTGGTTCCTATATACTAAGACTATCCAATTCTTTAAGATCCTGAAGTATTTATTGTATATCTATGCGGTAAAGTGGTTAAGTTTCATTAAAATGTAAAGATGCGAAGTCAAGTTGTTGTCAGACTTTCAGACAAACTCTTAGGAAAATTTGAGTCATGCTAGGGACTGGGCACTACTTTGCCTTACGAAAAACTTTCAACTGGCAAAGGTCAGTGGAAGACGAGTGATACAGATTTTACAATAGATTAAGTTGGTAATGAACTACTTAGTTGATGCAATATTAAATCATGTGGTGGTCTAAACCACTATCCTCAGTCATGCGATTTGAACGAAATTGGGCACAAAAAGCTACACTTTGACATGTAATTAAGTATCAACAAAATCAATTCTTTCAAGAAATTATATAAAGTTAGCATGCGGGGAGTACATACCCGTGGTTACATACTCTGGTGATGCATACACATAGGTGCCCATGACTCGAGGGGTCATGACACTCAAAGAGACAACATGGATAGTCAAATACAATATCAACTCTACGAGTTCATGGCCACCACGTTCATACATGGACACAGTCAGTCAAAATTGACAGAATCTTAATCGATAGAGTTCATTTAGACTAAACACAGTTTAATTAAGTATCTTTCCCCCCCTAAAAATAAAATATTGTCCAACAGATTTTAGATTTCAGTCTCCATACGAACACATAACTAATTTGTCACTCTATATATAGTCTCCTATATTTTAACCAAAAGCCAAGAAACCATATATTTCACATTCATCAAGAACATAAACCAAATCTAACAAAGAGAACTGAAGGAAAGAAATAAAAAATGAGCAAAAGAGAGAAAAGCTTCATCAACTCATTGAAGAAGAGGAGAAAGAGAAAAGTTGCATCTTACTAAATATTCAACAACTTTCTATAGATCCGAGGATATCGGCCAGGCTCGGTATCATATTCAAAAATGCTCGAAGTCATAGATCTAGCAGATTTTGATGATTTGTGTGCCTGCTAGCGCCAGAATTGAGTGTCTGTTGAGGAAGATAGTGTCTGCTGCATGTACAGCCACTGATCGGCACCAACACGAGGTCACGACAGGATACGTCGGATCTAGATTGGAATCCACATGACAACTCGAGCTTCCATTCGAGCCCGTTAGAGTTTGCTGTAAGAGAAGCAAAACTTCTCAGGGATATTTTATCGAACACCTTGCAATCGGTCAAAACAAAAAAGAAGAATGGGATTGGAAGTACAAACCTGGAAAGTCCTTCTCCCCTCTCCTTACTAGCCATTCCTCTGCAGTCTCTATTCACTGATTCTAGCTTGACCTCTCCTTTCCTCCTCTTTTATCATCCATCATTTTTTCTCTCTTTTTCTCGATTTTATGCTGATGATGAAATAGGGTTTGAGGCCCTGCTTCTTGTCGGACTGAATTGGCGACGGCGGACTTCGATAGAAGGTGGGTTTGGAACTTCGGTGAGGGGCTGGTTTGGGGCTATGGTTAGGGTTCGTATGAGGGGGTTAGGGTTCGTGGGAAGAAGGGGGTTGGGGTTCGTGGGGGATATTAAAGGAGAAGGAGGAGGAGGAGAAGAAGAAGATTAGGGTTTAAATAGGGGGTGGGGTAAAAGATAGAGGGAAATTTTAGGGTTTGGGAAGAGGAGGAAAGAGGGGCAGAAGGGGAGCGGGGAAAGAGAAGGGGAGTTCTTCTGATCATAGGGGATGGATAGGATATTGCAGAAAGTTTATTACAAGTTTGCCACCGCTTTTAATTATTAATAACGCTTTATTTAGTAAACGTTATGAAAAGCCTATAAATAGTCCAAATTGTCATGTTAAAAGGTGTTTCTAAACTTTGATAACGCTTATGTATCAGCCGTCATTAAAACTCCTTGTCGAGCGTCATTAATAGGTCTTTTTGTAGTAGTGTATCGAGAACGAGAGAGAGGGATCGGGAAATCGAAACCCTGACCATAACTATTCCCCCTCACCCCTGACGGCCTCCCTGACCCTAGACACGTCGGCCGCCGTCGTCACGACCGCCAGAGACTGCAGAACACGTGCACAGTGTCGACAGGATACAGCCGCAGCAAGGGCGCACATGCGCAGGCGCGGGCGAGCAACAGCGAAATACGGTAGCAGCGGCCCACTTCGCGGTGAGTTTTTGCCTTCGATATTGAATCGTTTTAAGATCCACAAGTTATTTTGGAAAGCCAATATAACCAAGTTTATATCCCAGTAAATAGATTTTGTTACAAACAAACATACTGCCCGAAAATTCGATGAAAACTTCATCGAAAACCTGTTCAAAAACATGACAGGAATCAGTCATACAACCCAACTTTAAAGGCGATTTACTGCCAAACCAAGAAGATTCTTCAAAATGTATTAGAATAGATTTGTAGACTACATATCTAGGATTAAAACCCTACTTTTGGTTTTAATTTTAGTTCTTTAAACAGTGGCAGAAAATAGTTTGAAAATAAAGAAAAACCATGGAAAATATTTTATAAAACTTAGAAATTCTCTCGGTAAGGGGTCCGTCCCGACAATTTGGGCGACGTGGTCACGAACCAAAAGCATCAAAAGGTGCGTATCAGCTTCATAGACGTATGGGCTTTGACGGAATTCAAATTGGTTGCGTGTGCGCGACGAATTTGATGCATATCCATCAAATTTTACCGTATCGGCCTCTTTGCAAATTTCTCAATTACTTTGTGCATGTTCATCAGATCGAGACAAAACTTGTTCCAATAGGATCGTATCGTTTTTCTGGTCTTGTATGCCAAGTTTGGTCCGATTATGAGACAGTTGATCGGATCGTCATTTTACGGCCCCAAAATCCGATTCAACGGGCAATTTTGTGCACGTCTTACCGGAATCCATGTTTTACTAGTTGACGTTATATTGACTATTATGAGAATGTTGGCAATGTCTGTTTCATCTTTTAGAGACAGTTGTGAGATTTGGACTTTATGGCTTACCAGTTGACGATATATTGATGGTCCCTCGTGCTACCACCAGGCAAGATACCTTGTCTCCCTCTACAATTTATTTTCATGCTTATATTTTTTTCATATGTTATCATCTTATTCTCTAGTTTATGTGAGTTTATCTATATGTTTCCTGCGTTCCATGTTTTACTAGATTATCGTCTTGCTTGTATATCAGCTTCGTGATTAGATAGTGTAGTTACACCAGGCTAGTTCACTTTATAGTTCATGCTAGAGTTGTCCTTACCCGTGTCTTGACATGAGTTGTACCTTGTCTCACCAGTACCTTACTTGTGTCGAGTCATAGAATGAGTACGTGTAGTTGAACTGCTAAATCCTTGTTATTGTTTTCTTAACCAGAGAGTCCACACTCGGGACGAGGGTTGACCAGTTGCACTAGAGAGTCCACACTCGGGACGAGGGTGTTTGTCTTGATCTGTTTACATCCGTGAGTCCACACTCGGGACGATGATGTTGTTTATTTGCATCAGAGAGTCCACACTCGGGATGAGGGTGCCTTGCCTTGAACTAACCAGAGAGTCCACACTCGGGACGAGGGTTAGTAATTAGTTCAAACCTGCGAGTCCACTCGGGACGAGGGTTTGGTATTCCATTAATCTCGTGTTCACTTGTTCATCCAGCAGTTCAGTTACGTGTAGTTGTTCTTGTATTCCAGTTCATAGTCACCTGTCAGTAGCCACTTGTCGATAGTCATTTGTTAGCAATTTTGGTCGTAGTCTCTTGCCATGTGTATGTCTCATTCCTTGCTTATATCTTGTTTATAGTTTATGCATGATTAAACTGCTAGATAGGCATATTTTTATGTATCTTGCTATGTCCTCTGAGGACCTGATGATCTCTTAAAGTTTAGCGATTGCATAGAGTTATTTAGTAGAGCGGGATGGTAGATGATTGTGATACAGGATTCAGGTATTTGTCAGTGATATTTCATTATTATCCTTTCATGCTTTACATTCCTGATCATGAGATATCCTGCTTATTGATTCAGTTTAGAGACTCTTGTTACATTCTTTAGAGTCTTATCGGACATATATACTAGTGGACTGCAGACCACGACCCATATTGTTCATTCATGCTTCATAATATTATTGTGGATTGAGATATAGATTGCATTGCCATGATTTGGCAGTATACCATAGCCTTGACAGCGTTTACGTATTCGAGATGGGTTGGAGTCCGCTCGATACGTAGCTGGCTTGCTCATGTGCTTGCATCCAAAAAGCAGGTGCGGGTCGTGACACTTTACTTTGTGTCTAGTTGCTTATCTTATTTCCAGTTTCACTCTATCATATATTTAGCATACATTCACGTTCTTGATTCTTTTATACATTCATTATATGTTAATTTGCTTTCGTGTTCACTCGTGTTCCATGATAGAGTCGTCTAGTCCTGCACTACTAATTTTCCTGACTTGACTTGACATGACTTGACATGACTTGAGTAGGAATTGACTTTGACATTCTATAGATTGTGAGTGCTTACCTTGACTACGGTCTATAGGATTATTTTACTAGGAATGGCTACAATTTCGGTTGTGAGTGCTTGCCTTGACTACGATTGAGATACTATAGATTGAGAGTGTTTGCCTTGACTACAGTCTATAGCTTTGACCAGTTAGCCACGACTAGTATGGCATGCCAGTGTCTTAGGTTCCTTGTATTTTAGATCTCGGTGTCTTAGTCCATTGTGCCTCAATTGACTTTTTCTTTATTATTTCTTATTTCTCTGTATATGTTGTACTACTACATATTGCTTGTATATTATGTATCTTGCTAGTCCTCCGAGGACCTGGTGATTTCTCCAGGTGTGTTGGTGATTTTTGCAGCTGCTCTAGCCAAGGACAGTTTATAATCTACCTTCGTGATGCTAGCTTTCGGATCGTCTTTCGCTTCACTCTTACATCGTTGCTATGTATTTCTCACTTTTTGTTGGCAGTGGATTTGTCTCCGTCCAACGTTTTGTACAAATGACATTTATAAGTTGATTTTAATATATATTTATTTATGGATGAGATTAGTTTCATGGTTACTGTATTTTACAGCTTATGTATACATACGAGGTTTCTGTATATTGGAGTAAGCTTCGTATGTGTGCAGCTGGCATGTCTACGTACTTGGTCTTACGTATCTTGGGACTGGGGCGTTACGGTACTCGTGTGCGATTATCCGGGTGCGGGTTATGACAGATGAGGCAGTCCGTCACTTCTTTGAGCCCGGTAACGCTTATGATTGGTACCGTGGTTCTGGTGCTACACCACACCCTTCTCATGGAGCTGGCACTTCTGGAGCTGGTCCTTCCGGACATGGTGGCACTGATGATCGTGATATCGATGATGACTCTGTGGATTTTTTATCTAGACACTTTTGTACTTTGTCTAGATGTTATCTAGTTAGACTTTTTATTTTGTCTATGTAGGCTTGGAAATGCTCCGACATTCCAAGATAGTACTTTATCTTTTATTTTTATTAGCACTGTGACTGTTTGCTGAGTTGATGTATTTCAAACTCGTATGCATTTACTATTTTCAGTCTCTCTTTTATTCTATGCATTATCTTTGTTTATGCTTCATTCATTAAACTGCCTGTGAAATATATGTTATTCTTTTGATGTATTTCTTCAATGTTCGTCACTTAAGCATGAATTGCGGGAGAGCTTCTCTGTGCAATTATTTTTCTCAGTGACAACGAGGGAGAAAAGGGATCTAACATCTTTGCAGGATACATGAATTTTTTTACAAGGAGACAGTAAAATACAAGTACACGAAGAATTTTGATATTTTTTCAAATCAAGATCAAGATGTTACATCAGTCAAGGTTTGTCAATTATCAAAATGGGAGAGATTGTTGGCCCATTGGTCATGGTCAAACCTAATTTTAATAATTGATCTAACCATGTCTCGATATAAGGGCTACTTTGACAATTGCTGAGAACTGCTACTGATACATGAAGCCATTTTTTTCCATTGAGTATGTACTTCCTTTTTCCATGTAATTTTTATTATTTAATGAGTCTAGGAATACGATGTACATCGAATCATACTAGCAAATAGGCTACCCCCAAAATGTTTTTAAAATATTCTTTTACAAAAGCTCCTAATTGCTTGACTTTTCAAAAAGCCAAAAATCAATTTGCAAAAACCCTAACAGAACACCAAGGAAATTCGGCCCAAATTTGCTCCGAGTTCAGTTGGTGGCCCATTAGATTTTAAACTTGGTCTTCCCCCAGTTACAGATGCAATGGCTATTTGCCGAGATTCTTTCAAAGAATTTTGCCCGAATTCTGTCTTTGGAAAACCTATAAATAGAGAAGAATTTTCATTATTTCAACACCTCTCTCTTTTCTCTTCTCTCTAAGCCTAATACGTTCTTCCAAAGTGTTCAAAACTTTTTATTTTCAAATTCCAAGCCAGTTACAATCATCTAGTCGATTTGTCAGTGCTGTACGGTCTAGAAGTTTCAGAGTGATTATAATCAGAGGCTTGATTGAAGAAAGACACTTCAATATTGAAGTTGGTCGAGTACTTTGGATCAAAGATCGCATTGTAGAAGTTGCAAGAACTTTACATGAAAACTTGCGGTATTTTTTCATAATGGATTTCAACTGGAAGCTAGAGTTCTTCCGACTGGACTAATCCTCACAAGAGGAAAACTAGTATACATTCTTGTGTTTGCATTTGCTCTCTGCTCTCTACTTTTTATTTACGTATCTGTGATAAATATTTTGTAATCTTGCTGCTAGCAATTTTAATAGCTAATTTCGCTGCCTACTCTATTCACCCCCTCTAGAATATAGCGCTTTACATTTCGTTCCTACATATTTACAGCCGTTGATAGATGAGTTGAATCAACTGTAGGAAGTATGTGCCAACACGTACGATGTTTCTAGAAAGCAGAATTTCAAATGAGGGCAACACTTATGTGGACTATCAACGACTTTTCGGCCTATGGAATATTATCAGAATGGAGCACTCATGGCCATCTTTCATGTCCGTATTGCATGGACCGTACTAAGGCTTTCCGTTAAAACACAGAGGCAAACCGTGCTTCTTCAATTGTCATCGAAAATTTCTGCCGAAGGATCATCCGTAATGGAGGAACATGAACGCTTTTCGTGCCGGCGTTGTAGAGAAGGCTAATCCACCGCCAAGGTGGCCCAGATACACGATATGGGAAGAGGTAAAAGATTTACCAAGTGCTATCGAAGAGCCTGGTAAGGGCTACAAGTGTGACGGATTTTTTCGCACTCATAACTGGACAATGAGGAGTATATTTTGGGATCTGCCATATTGGAGCACCAGTCTGATCAGACATAACCTTAATGTCATGTATATCGAGAAGAATGTGTTTGACAACATAATTAATATTGTAATGGACGTAAAGAAGAAAACGAAAGGCAACCAAAGTCTAGGTTGGACTTGGAAGAAAAATATGTAGATGTCCTGCGATGCATTTAATAGAGGAGGGGAATAGAAAGTTAAAGCTGCCTAAGGCAATTTTCTTATTGGAGGAGGATAATGGGAGACTTTGTAGGTGGAATTAGGGCCTATTCCAGACGGGTACGTGTCAAACTTGAGAAGATGCATCGACCTCAAGTAGAACAAACTGACGGGCGTGAAAAGCTATGATTGTCATGTATTCGATTAATTTCGATTGCATTTCGAGAATTCTTACCGCATGTCATTTGGGATCCATTGACAGAGCTCAACATATTCTTCAGAGATCTTTGTTCTACTAAGTTGTTCGTCGATCGTCTAGAAAATCAAGAGAAGGACATTGTGGTAACACTGTGCAAGCTCGAAAAGGTATTTCCTTCTGGATTCTTCGACTCCATGGAGCATTTTTCAATTTATCTTTCCTACGAGGCACGTGTTGGTGGGCCTATCGGTTATCGGTAGATGTACCCGTTCGAGCAGCATCTGAATCACCTAAAAAGAAAGGTAAAAAATAAGGCACGGGTTGAGGGTTCTATTTGTGAAGCTTTTGTTCTCGAGGAGATTACAAACTTTTTCTCCATGTATTTCAAACCTCATATTGCTACTAATAGAACGAGAGCTCCAAGAAATGACGACAGATATCAGGAATCTAATGATGAAATATTGAAAGTATTCAATGCGTTCGAAAAGCCTTCAGGAAAAATAAAGAAGAGAGATTTGAATGACGACGAACTAAGGGCTGCTCAGTTGTATATATTACTCAATTGCAACAAGGATGAAGTGGAGAAGCTAGAGGGGTAAGTAATTAATACGCCCACGTCATCTCAATGTAATAGTATAAGCTAATATTATGCTACTAATTGGCGGTTGCTTCGTTATTTTTCAGCACATATAATGATGAGTTGAGATCGGTTAGACCCTACATAACAGACGAAGAATTAGAAAAAAAAAATGAGATCATTTTCCTTCTTGGTTGAGAGCATGTGTAAGGAGCTCGGTAATTACTTTTTTGTATGCACTTGCACAATAAATAACTTACTATCGCTTCTTTGGTATTTAGGTCGATCGTCTACTAACACCCGAGACTGAATCTATTAGAATTCTAGTCAAGGGCCTAATTACTGCCGTCAAAATATGGCCAAGTTACTGTGTGAATAGGTTTAGGTTCAAGTCAAAAAATGCTCTAATCAGAGACAGCTTCTTGGATCTTGGTTCCACGAAAAATAGTTGTTTGTGTATCAAATCTTCGAACTACAAAGACGTCGATTCAGGCAATAATTTCTTTAACATCTTACGAGAGATTTTGAAGTTAACATACAATTATGGCACAGAACCTACTAAGATCGTGTCACAACCCTCTCCCGAATATTCGGATACGAGTCTGACACGTCCAGCCTACGTTGGAAGACTCAACGCAGTAAGATGTAATCTAAGAAAAACTCCAAGAATAATATGAAAGTAAACATCACAACATCTAACCGTCCCAGAATGATCACCATAATCCACAAGTCATAATACAATTTATATATAAAAGTACCATAGACAAATCCGGTGACAGGAATGAAATACAACTATAAACTTTCAATATACAACATCTAGAAGTAAAGCTAAACGAACCTAAACCTGTAACCTCTAGCTAAGTCATGCCTCCATCCTGCTCAGCTAAGATCCCGAACTCTGGCCCATAAGGTGGAACGATATCCTCAAGTACACCTGCAACATATGTAGTCATGATATGGAAATGAGTACAAGATAACATAAAATATAAAGTACAGGAAAAGAACATGAAAGTACAGGAATGTAAAGTACAGGAAGTATAGAAAAATAGTACAAGAAGTAAATACTGAACCTGAAGTACAAGACATGACATGTGCACAATATTTGAAATACAGCTAGCATAAGTAATAGGCTGGGGTAAGTACGGGAATAAGCACATGAAATGGGTACGGCTTAGGACCCGCGTGCACGGTGCGAGGCCTAAGCTATCAACCTAAATTTCTGATCCTTGGGTTTGGTCACATAGCTAGTGTATTTCTCCTCCCCGACCACAAGTACAAGAATATGAAAGTACAAGAGTATATGATATACCGTGTCATAATATGTCACAAGAAAAGTACAGGATATGAATGTAAATGAATATAAACCATAGAATGTACTTGCCTTATTCAGGGTGATCGGGAGTAGGAACTAGATCTGTAAGTCCATCTGTTTTAGGTACAAGTTGGTTAAGTTCTAACCAATTATCACTAGCTATCTATTCTCTACTCACAACTATCTATAATATGATTAAATATACCAACCATAACCTCCACCAACTATGGCTAAATAGATATATTACTAATCTATCCTCCTGTCTAACTAAGTGAAGAGGAAGTTCTTGCAAAGTTGGTGTTAAAATATTATACTAGAATAATATAGATAGCATATTCAAGTGAAAGATTGTATAAAAGGAATAATGCTACTCTAAGAACCTGGAATATATTAGCCTTAGTGTTAAGCAAACACTATACAGTTCATCCAAAGTCACATAACAATGTTCAACATGCTTACAACACCTATTCAAGGAATGATAACTTCCAAGTATCATTAGAAGATTTCATAGTAACCCTAGCTAGCGGAAATTAGGTCACAAGTTCCCACACATTGTCCCAGTTTAAGACTATATATAAGCTGACTTGCTTATTCAGACTACTACTACCATACCATCAGAGACATCTACGAAAGGACAGTACAAAGTTTCTGTCAACTAATCCCTTCTAAACACCACACACCTCTAGCCATAAAAGATTATATAGAAACCAATATGATGAAAACACAACTCACGTTGAGTATTTGGAAACATAGAAATAAAAATAAGTCTCAGCTAACGAACCCAAATCACAAAATCAGGAAGCAACCTAGCAAAGGAGAATTATACAGAATAATAAAAGAAATATACAACTGCTAACAAGTTCAATATATAATCTGCAGCATTGCAGTTCAATTATCAGAGAGAAGATGCAGAGAAATAGTTATACAATTTAGATTTCAAATAAGACTCCCGTTGTTGACTCCTAATCCACGCAAACATGGACACATAGATGATCACGAACTGCACTTCGGACACGCTGACACAAACTCATAACCGAAATCAGCAAGCTCCCGACACGCACGCACACGGATACAACATTCCTGAATACCATCAATCAAACTCTGTAAAAAATACACTCCACTATGTTAAGGTACAAGGAATTACCTGAAGGATGTACCCAGCTACAAAGAGAGCTCGTTCTGAGGTGTCAGACACGGCCTCTACGTATCCAGTCACAGACGCAGTCCTGGTTCAGACAAATCACCAAACAATTTGTGTTCAAAAATATGTATACATACTATATCTCCTCTGTTCTAAGAAAACAATAGAAGAAACTGAAGCAACCAAATTCCAAAATCCCCATTGATTGTTACTTTGATCAACTTAGTACAATAAAATCTCAAGAAGAAGATCTGATTATCTCAGGAAGAACCAATTGAGAATCTCGTTCTGAGGTGTCGGACACGGCCTCTACGTATCCAGTCACATATGTAGTCCTGGTTCAGACAAATCACCAAACAATTTGTGTTCAAAAATATGTATACACACTATATCTCCTATGTTCTAAGAAAACAACAAAAGAAACTGAAGCAACCAAATTCCAAAATCCCCATTGATTGTTACTTTGATCAACTTAGTACAATAAAAATCTCAAGAAGAAGATCTGATTGTCTCAGGAAGAACCAATTGAGAATCTCAATTCAAACAATGAAGACTCAAGGAAATGTTAATTCAAGAATCAAAGGAATGATGATGGAAGAAACGAAGGCCTTACCTAGATCGATTTCAATGCTCGCTTAAACTCTTCATCGTCGATCATGATGATCAGATCGGCCGACTAATTGACGACGAGGATGGTGTCGAGCTCTTCGCCGAGGAGGATTTGCCTGTTGTCGGAGAAGAACTGTGCACCGCCGGTGCGTCGCTGGAGAAAGATGCTCTGCTGTCATCACCAGGGAAGGAGGAAGCCGTGCGCCGGAGATGGTGGTCGTGCGCCACTGCGAAACTTGACGCCGGAGTGGCACTGTAGATGATCTGTCGTCGGGATGGCGCTGTTGTCGACTTAGTTGCTGGAAAACGGAGAGGATATCACCTGGTTGTCGCCGAAAATGATCGCACAGCCGTTGCGACTGTGGAGAAGGAAGAGATCATCGTCGTCGTCATGACCCTGGCGGTCACCGGCAAAGGTGATGTCGTTGCTATCGCCGCCATCAGTGGTGGTCGCCGTTGAGCCATGGCTCTCCAAGAAGAAATTAGGGTTAGGGTTAGGGCACGAGTGAGGAATTTAGGGAAAGAACAGAGAGAGCTCGGTTTTGGAAAGACTGAGAAATGATTATTTCTCTCTCCTTCCAGAGTTTTATAAGAACAGTAAGAATTGGGTTTTCTTGCAATTTATTACTCCTCATTCCGCTAATTGCAATTTTAACCCAAAAGTTGTTAGAAAGTTAAAGGAAAAATGAAATTTATTAAAATTCTTGGAGGACACTCTAAGTATAGTTGCTAGTCTCTTCTCCTCAAATAACAAAAATTTAATAAACAAAATTCCTTTCATAAACCTATAAAAAGATCATTAATAATCAAAATTACTAATCCATAAACTGAAACAATTATTTCTAAATTTCTAGAATACAAGGAAAAATACTAAAATTCAATAAATTGGGAAAGCGGGGTTATAGATCGTGTTATTCAAGTGTAAATGGTTCGATCCTATTCAAGATAAAGGTTAGAAAATTGACAAGCATGGTCTTGTGGATGTAAACTACAAGAGTAGATGTCACGGCTACGAACCATTTGTCCTATCAAGTCAGGTTCAGCTTGTGTACTTCACAACTTATCCTAGACGAGGAACAACAAGGTTGAACTGGTGGGCAGTATGCAAGACTAAAGCTAGAAATACCTTTGACGTTGACGAAAAAGCTTATCAGAAGGACGAGCTACCTCTTATAACAAATATTGTAGATATGGATTCAATGGAAGTTACTCATTACACGACTAATAGAAGAGGTAGAATTATCCGAAGAGGAAGACAAAGACGAAGTAAATAAAAGTAAAGATAAGGAGGAAGAGGAAGAGGAGGACGAAGAAAATGAATAAGATGAATTTTCTAAAGATGACTAAGAATAAAATAAATCCATTTGGACTTGTGACATGTATTACATTTTGACTATAAAATGTACTATATATCTGTCTACTTATTCTATCATCCTATGTTGTTATTAGGTATGACAGGACAACGCGGAGCGTTCGGTAGGTCCCGAGGTAGACGGAGTTCTCCTCCGGTACTTCCTACTGGTTCTGGATCCTCGACGCCTAGTACTCCAGTGTATCGACCAACCACATCTCCGACTGCGATGACGTTACGTGGCAGCACTCATGGGATAAGTTGTTCCAGTCCTGAGACTACTCTCTCGTTCAGCGTTCCTCCTACTGACAGAACCATGGAGACAGATGAGCAGATGGAGGAGGTTGAGCTGACGTTGTCTCAGTATCAACGAGATCCTCCATATGCACCTCTAGACGAGTCGATAATAGAGATTTTGGCCGTTGGTACAAAGTCAATTAGTTGGTTTATCATCATATATATTATGTATTTCTTTATTCATCATATATTCACTTTTTCGTGAATATAATTATCTTTGTATAGATATAGTCCCTCGTCAGTACAGAGACGTCTAGATCACTTTTGAGGTACAATTATGGTAGCCCTTGGATAAACTACTCTGATGCTCCGGACGATAGGAAGGCTTTCTGGTTTGCGCACTTCAAGGTAAAAGTATGTTTGGTTTTAATATCAATCATCTAATTTATTCATATTATATAACTTACTAAATTACATCTTCTAGCAAACGTATTTCTATCCATCACACCGAACTGGGATGATCGAGGCGATGTTTTCTACCGTCGCCACCAAGCTGGTTTGTGATGCTATCAATGACCAGAAGGCTTATGATCGCGAAGGAAAACCGATCTATGGTTGGATCACCCCTGATCAGTGGACTGCGATGAGGACTAGATTCGACTATCCAAGGTACAAGAAAAGGTCTGAGAAGGCCAAGACGGCTAGGAAGAAGACATCAAAGTGGTGTGGTGGCTCGATTCCGATGACGAAATATTTTCGTCGTTTGGTTTTTTTTCAGATATATTATTTTAATGCAAGTACGATAAAACGGTAGTATGCTAAAATACTTAATTTTAGTACTAAATAATATATTTTTAACAGGTAAAGAGGGGTGAAGACGCCAACATGGTGACCGTCTTTTGGCCATCCATCGGAAGGACGGGAAGTTCATTAATGAGAGGGCCGAGCAGACCTACGTAAGTATTACTATACTTTGTGTTAATTTTAATATAACTTAGAAAATATGCAAATAAATGTTCATGCAGTTAGTAATAAGTACATTAAACATTAGCAATTATCGAGTATCCATACTTTTCTAGGCCGAGTATCTTAGGCTCCGTCAGTGGGCGACTTCTAGTGCACCTACAACGGAAGAGGATGGTACTTCCTCGCAGCCCTCTCCAGCTCCGACGGAGGATAAGTTGTGGGTGACCGCCGCTGGTGGTCTCCAGAGGGGTACGCACTACTGTACAAGATCCTATGGTGCCCTTATTGCGACGCAGTCCTCTAGGGCCTCTGCTGCAAGTGCGTATTCTCCACAACCCTCGCAGGAGTCTTCTGAAGTCCAGGAATCGTTGACCGTCAGATTGAGTCTCTCCGTGACGATATGCTGTGAAGGATACAGGAGCTGCCCCTATCTCAGCTGCAGACGGACGATGTCACACTCATCGCAGAATTTGATACGCTCGAGCGCAGCATCATGGAGCTCAGGAATATGATTGAGAGAATAGGGCGTAGCGCTACTGATCTTAGAGCATCGACACAACGTAGCGTGATGGAGCTGTAAACATCACAGCTGTCCATGGACGAGAGTCTGATATTGTTGCAGGATTCGATGGTTGATAGCAGTACGAGGCTGTTATCTACCATGGATTCATACAACCATCGACTAGCAGCGTTGGAGTAGATACGTCCTTCGGGTGAGCCTTCATCATCACCGAATCCACCGACGTCACTGCCTTCTTCATCGACATCGGTGTCGATTTCACATGAGTAGTATAAGTTGTTCTTATCCCAGATGTGTGGCGGTGCCCATTCTTCTCCAGATCTGTAGTAGTTATAGTTAGGACAGTTTACTGGTTGTTTGTGTTTAGACCCATGATATTGGATCATTTATGAATATTATACATTTGTTGAGGCTTTCAGACTTTATTTCTTGTACTAAGTTGTGTGGATATTTATTGCACTGATCTGTACGACAAAATTTTCTTCAGACTTGATTTGTAATTCCAATGTGTCATTTTCTTCAAACTGTGACCTAGCAACGTCGCTAAAACATGTCGCTATTGCGATGTTTAGCGACATTTTGGGGGTCAGCGACTTGATAAAATACGACTAACCTTGGACGTCGTCGATTACGTCGTTAATTTCAATTAGCAATTTTTTTCCAATTTAGCTACATTTTTAAGCGTTGCTAATGCGACTTATTTTGGTAGTAGAGGTTGTTATCTCTTCTCCACTTAGACTGCAAAGCAGTGGTCTCAGCGACCCTCCCAGCATTTTTACCCTCTAGAATTATAGGCTTAGGAACTGTCAACTCATAGTTTATGCTCACGAGTTGAAGATTAAAGCTGATATTTCTCTTCCATACGTTGTAATGCTCCCAGTTAAACTTCTCAAGTTTGTTAAAACTTGTGTCGAGAAGATTTGCATGGTTGTTCTCCATCGGATCTATATCTTGCTTTGAGATTGATATTCCTGAAATAGATCTAGATGGATGAACGATCAGAAAATAGAGACTTCATGTAACTGAATTTGTTCTCTTTTCTGATTTAACAACAAACAGAAGCATATACTTCACACAAATAAATTTGCTCTATGTTCTGAGTATGTAGGATTTCAGAGACTTCCTGCAAACAAGTTTACTATCCTAATTTTCAATGGCCACTCCGTGAAGAAGAAGAAGAAGAAGAAGAAGAAGAAGAAAGAAGGAAGAAAATAACTCTGCTGGGGTGATGAGAATCACCGTTGCTCAGAGCAAGATTTGTCCTACTGCGATCTGCTTCCAGGAACTAGCAAGTTTTGAAGGAACTTCTAGAATGGTCGTCGTCACCTCTTGTACGAATTCTTCTGGACTCTGAAGGCTGCGGCCACACAACTCTCTACGTCTGTCAATTTCAGAGTAAGTCCTAAAAGAAAGCATGAATAGAATATTTATAGAGTTGAGTGGAAGCCCAAACCCTAATCCTGGTCGCCAACTGATTGCTAAAAGATAGAAACAAAAAATGGAAAGATATAAGTGAAATAAATTCAAATCCTATAAAAGATGGATCTTAATTTATTATCTATTCTGCCTGATTATGCCTCAATCGCGTCCATGCGCCCAACAGCACACCAGCTCATGTACCTATGTGCGTAGCCGCTTAGCAACGCAAGCGTGCAGCCCCGCATGCGCACATGGCCGTGCATAAGACGAGCACATCAACACTTTGTGCCAACTTGCACCCGAGCCCGAGTTCGAGTAGCTAAGCCCCGGGACTTAGCTTCTAAAAGAATAATCCCATAAGCCTGACAAAAAGCATAAATGCTTCATTGAGGAGTTTATCTTTTTTTTACTAGAAAAACACCCCCACATGGCATCCATATGCCCCACCACACCCCATGTGCACATATCAACACAAGCAAAGCTATATATTGAGATATTCATCTTTTAGTATGAGCAATGTGGGACTATTCTCCTAGAAACAAAGGCATAACACCAACACTATTTTGTATACAAAAGTTAATATCTCTCATTTTTAAGGATTATGTAAATATTCTAAAGCAAATAGATACATTCTAGACCTTAAAATGAATAAATAAAAGTTTGAGTTATTTGTATTTACCCCCCCCCCCAATTGCTAATCATATCTCCACTTCCCACCCTCCCCCCAATTTTTATTTTAATTAGTGTTACCCCCCAGTCATTTGGGTAAAGTTGTCACTCCCCAGAATGCGTATTTCTATACATGTACAACTCATGTGTATTTATTTAGTAATTATCATGTATTATCCTGTATTTTAATTCCTTTAGATTTCAAGTTAATTAATTATCTGCTCTTTAAATTCCATGTTAATTTAATTTCCTGCAATTTATTTCCTGTAATTTATTTTCTGTATTTTATTTTCTGCTTTTACCTCCTTACTTTGCTTGCGGGTTGGCCTTGGTTGGATCCCCTTGAACCCGACCTATTGGACCCGGCCCAACTCCCACCTACCACCCCTTTGATATTTAAAGCCACCCTTCCTTTCTCTCTCTTCATAAACTCCTTCACTATTACTCCTCTTCTTCTTCTTCATTACTCTCTCCACCTACCAAACCGTAGGCAAGTACAACTTGCTTCCACATGAGAGCCCATTTTTATTGCTCTATTAGCTTCTCCTCATGTTTCTAAGAGAGTTTAGAACTTGGCATTTCTCATTTCGAAGTCTTAATTTTTGTAGATCTAGAAATTAGTTATTTTCGGATTTTTGGTGGTTTTGATCTATCAAACTTCTTTGTTTGCAAGTTTTGATGGTTCTATGTTGTAGAGAGTTTTGTTCTACCCAATCTTGACCTTTGAAAAGTTGGATTTGGACTTATTTTGACCAAGTTATGGACTTTTGAAGCTTTGGGTTCAATCCATGGAGTTCTTGCTGTTTGGAGAAGACAGTGAACAGTGTACGCTAGCTTTTTAGCTGCGTCACTAAGCTGTGTGCGTTCTTTAGCGTAGCGCAGTATGGAGCCCATACGCTACCTTTTTAGGAAGCGTGTGTCTTGCATACGCTGCCTTTTAGAAGCGTGTGTCGTATGAAGTTCATACGCTGCCCTTTGGGAGCGTATGACTTGCATACGCTGACTTGGATGGTCAGGAGTTGTATGGAGTTCATATGCTGAGCGTATGACTTGCATACGCTGACTTGGATGGTCAGGAGTTGTATGGAGTTCATACGCTGAGCGTATGACTTGCATACGCTGACTTGGATGGTCGGGAGTCGTATGGAGTTCATACGCTGCCTGACCTGAGCGTATGACTTTTGCACTGAGCGTGTGGCCTTTGGCTGACTTGGTCTTACTTCAGCGTGTCACTTGGGTTTTATTTTCCTTAAGCTTGGCTCTTCTATAGCCCCGTATATTGATATTTTATTAGGTATTTTACGCCCATTTTATATCCTTACGCCTTTTGGCATGAACTCGATAAATTATGATATGTTAATATTGTTAATATCAATTGTTATGTGGAATGCGTCTTGTGTCCCGATTGATTTTTGGATACCCAGTTTGACTGGAACTTGACCTTGAGAGTTATAGACTCGACCCCAATTAATGCTAATTGACTTTCATGCCTTGTCACCATTGATGACGATGGTTATCTTGACTAAATTGATCATGCGTTCCTAGTTGGAACTAAGAGACTGGCTAGTCGTCTTATTGAAATGAATGAATGAGACACGTTCATATTACGAACTATTGTAATCGACTGGCTGATCCCGAATATTGACATACATGCACATGCAGGCTTCAATCTATTTATTTTATTATTTATTTATTTATTTATTTTCTACAAAAGAAGCATGTGTACTTTATGGTCAAGGCATGATTACCGTGGTTAGATTTGATTGTTGCATTACGCTATGTAAAACCTGCAACCTAACCGTACTGGTATCGTTGTAGAGTCGTGCATATCGTACCCCGTACGAAAGTACTCATTCGAATGACCATGATCCACGGCATGGGATTTCACTCAACATAGGGACTATTAAGTTAAATAAAATAATGATTGCATGGAGAGAATGGATTCCCGAGTTCTTACATGGCAGCCCCCTTGGGACGAGTACTGCCTGACGGGCCGGCTGGTTCCCACAGATACTGTAAATCTGCCACACGGGCAGGGAACAGTATCTACTTTTATTATTATTGTATATTGTATAGTGATGACGGGCGTCCTGCTAGGACTCGTCTAATTCATGCATGGCGCACATGATTGACTGGATAGACTAGCCTTGCTTGCGCATAGTAAGAACTAAGGAATCCCTATTGCATAAAATTCCAGGATAACTTGGGACTTACAATAGCAAGCCGTAGGAGTTGATTGGCCATTTAAATTGATTTGTTTGTGTACTGTACTACTCTGTTACCCAACTGGGATGATCAGAATGTCAGGACATGACGGGCCAACTTTTGTCCTTGTTTGGTTGGGAGGTTGGTTCGAAGTGTCGTGATGTGATGTGAATCCTAGTAGTAAGCAGAGATTTATTATTATTATTTTCTTACTTACTGGTTTTAGTTCTCATGTCGTGCTTCCTTGTGGTACTTGCTATTAGAGGTCTAACCTCTCTGGTTTTGCATGGCCAGATTTAGAGCCGGTTCCCGAGGACTCAGCTTACTTCTACCTCCAAGATGGTCAACACTAGAGGGATGATCGCAGGAGGACTCGAGTGGGTTTCTTACTTCACCACTCGTTTTGTTATTTACCTTATACTTTGTCGTTTGGCACCGACATGTTAGTCGGATCGTCTTGTACTTACTTTTACATAATTGTAACTAAGTCAGACTGCAGCTGATAACAATTGTGTACACTTTGCTATATCATCTGGTTGTGTTTTGTAAAGCCAGATCTCAAGAACATTTTGACTGAGCATTTGGGACGCCTTACTGCTTTATCTTACATGTTCTCTATTTCTGTTTCCTTGTTTGAATGATTGAGACAATAGATGTGTAATGACCATATCAAGACTTTTATGTAGTATGCACCCCCTCGTCTGGTTAGACAGCATTGATCGTATTATACGGTATTCATCTACCCGTAATACGTAGCTGGCTGAGTCATTCTCCCGCTCTCCAGTATTCTGGTTCTGGGGCGTGACAAAAGTGCAAACAAACACTCCTTAGATTTACGTTTTTGCATTTAAAGACCCATTGTTAAAAAATATCCTCATATTTTCATTTTTGTTCAGTTTGCACCAATGTTATTAACAGTCGTTAAAATACGCTTAAAAAGACGATTTTATCCCTCCTCCCACTCTCTCCTCACTCTCTCTCCGGTGGTGGGGACGGGTCAAGCGGGGCCGACCAGAGGAGAGGGGAGGGTGGCCCGCAAGGGCGGCATTGGCCCAGGACAGGCCGGGCGACACCCAGGGCCTCCTAACGAAAGGGGGCACCAGCATGAAATTGTCTACAATAGAACTAGTATGTATCATATGCCTTTTTTATCAAAAATTATTGTGGTGTAGTGGTTGTAATGCTAGACTTATATTTAGGAGGTCCTTTGTTCAAATCTTGACTACAACAAAGTTTTGTTTTATTTTTATTTTTATTTTACATTATATATGGGGGCCTATTTTGGAAGTTCCGTCTCGGGCCCCCAATAAATCAGGGCCGGCCCTAGTGGCCGCCCAGTGGAGGGAGGAGGGGGCGGTGGCCGGCCAATGGAGGGAGGAGGGGGGTTGGTCAGCGGAGGGAGAAGGGAGGGTCGAGGGGGGCCGTCTATTAGCCGTTAGAAATGACCGTTAATGACTTAAAAAATAAATTTAAAAATACCCAAAATGCTCTCCCTTTCCTACTAGTGGTGGCAAACACCCTCCTCCCTCCGCCGGCCGGCCCCCCGACCCGCCCCTTCCTCCCTCCACTGGCCGGCCTCCCTCCCATCTCTTCTAGTCGGCCCCGCTTGACCCGTCCCCACCTTCGGAGAGAGAGGGGGGAGAGAGTGGGGGGAGGGATAAAATCGTCTTTTAGACGTATATTTAATGGTTGTTAACGGCAGGGGTGCAAACTGAACAAAAATAAAAATGTGAGAATTTTTTAAACAACAGGTCTTTAAATGCAAAAACACAAATCTAAGGAGGGTTTGTTTGCACTTTTCCTGAGGATTGGGGGGTAACACTAATTAAAATAAAAATGGGGGGAGTAGAGATATGATTAGCAATTGGGGGATAAATACAAATAACTCTAAAAGTTTTAAACCTTATCAATTATGATTACTAGTCCGACTCGTCCTCCCCAACGTCTCATAAATATGATAGTTTAAGGAAGCAAGTTATAATTATGACAATTTAAGGTAGTAAGTCCCGATCGGTTAAAGTTCAAGGTATTAAGCACACATTATAAAATTTATGGTAGCAAGTTAATTTTTGAGGAAAGCTTGTAAATTAATTACAATTAGCCATATTTGTTGTGATATGTTGCAACTTTCAACAAGTTGATGAAGTATACCTGCAGTACACTTTAAACAAGTTGTGTATTAATAGCACAATAAACATATTAACAACAAGACATATACATTATTAACAATAATGATATTTGAATTTTATTATATTAGGTTTAATGTCAGACTAAATTATGGGTTAGATGAGATTTTAGTTTTGAATGTATCTTAATTATGGATTATATTAGATTAAATAAAACTATTGTCTTCGAATTCCTTGTTCATATTCTATTAGGACAGTAAACTCATTCATTTTTCTAATAGGATAAGAACTCCTAAAAAACAAGTATTATCAATCATTTGGTTCCTAAAAAAATTATTCTTAGATTTCTTTCCTTAACTCTATCAAATAAGTTCTAATTTAACTACAACTTTTGAATATATCCTCCTATGATGCCTTTCTATAAATAACCTCTTATGTCTCCTATCTTTTCAACCTTTATCTCCCGTTGGCATCAACTAATCACCATGACCAATACCAATACCTCTTTCGTGGCAACAACAATGGTTATCCAACTCCCATTTAAGTCGACATGACTACTCGGCATCTCAAAGGTATTCATCTTCAAGGAACACAAACTTATAATATTAGCTTCTTGGAACACCTACTAATCATGGTGTCGGTGCGAGCATCAACAATGATGGTGCTTATATACATGTGCACCATGTTATTATTTCTTTAATCTTATCACTTTTAATATCTACAACAAAAATAAAATAGTAAATTGTTACTGGCCTCCGGGGAAGTCGCACACGTAGCACTGCCCTAAGAGTTGATCCGGGTCTATGTGTATACTTGTTCTGAATGCTTCTAGTGGTGAAACCCCTGCTCTACCAGTATCTTCTCGTCGTACACAACTCGAAAAGAATGACTTTGAACTTAGCCTTGCCCAAATATTGAAGATTGAAATTTGTTGTTTGTAGGTGAGAGTAGAAGGAGAGATTTTTTTTCTTGTAGGAGATTCACACACAAGAAAACAAAGTTGTGTTCAAGAAGAAGAAATGAACACTATATATACAGCAATCGAGCCCATCCAATTTTCTATTAATAGCCACATATGAATGGTGCTCCATTAGAAAAGCCCAAAGTTAAGGAGCAAAATAATAGGACAATAGAAGACTTAGTTTTTGTGTTAACCTGTTCAAATGTGTACAACAATCCTCTCCCAAAAACCAAGTTCCAAAAAATAAAAGATAAGAATAAGAGTAGAAAATATCTGGGTAAGAAAATACTATGTGTAGATGAGATGGACTACAGCCTTGAATCTCATTTAGTGACTATTGTCATTGTTTGAAGAAGTGCTTGATGGACTATGCCTTGAATCAGACTTCTTGAACCAGATTCAGAAAATACCACACATAGTACGCTAGAGGTTCTTGGGTCTATCGGATGGCACTTTTGATTGGCCATGCACATTATTCTATATTTATGAGAGTTGTCTAGGATCGCCATGTCCTATAGTCACAGCCTTCACGACCTCTCATATAGGTAAGTCCTCAAGGGTTGGTGATAGGAATCAACCATACATATCATGCTTGGACTTAGTAAGAGTTTAAACTCACCCTAACCATATCACACCAGAACACTGTCACCATAGGATGGGGTATTCATGTACACATGTACAGCCTCTTGGGCATTTATTTTAAGAGAATTTAATCTCAGGGTCAGTGTTCAATAATAGTCACCTAGTCCAGCTTATTTCTACCCATTAAGCCGGCTTCTTGGGATCTCCAGTCAGACTCGGTTGGGTTGCCACTGCTGGTGACTAAATTATGGTCTTAACCCTGTCCTCCTCGATGATTCTAGGATCAATGTCCTAGACAGACCCTTCGTCAAGTGGTCTGCAAGGTTCTTTTCTAACTTTATATAGCCAAGAACCACATATTTGCCTAATAGGCTCTTTATCGATTTGAAGCGCAGCTGCAGGTGCCTTTTCATCTCAGCATTTATATAATCATGCTTTAGTAGTTCAATAACAGATTTTTTATCATAATTGATAGAAATTACAGAAACAGGAATATGAGAAACAGGTATATGCATAATCAGATTTATAAGCCTTTCGGCTTCTGTACAAGTAGTGTCCAGAGCTATCATTTCAGAGTCCATTGTACTCCTAGCTATGATAGTTTGTTTATATGAACTCTAGGAGATTGCGGCTCCTCCTAGAGTAAAGACATATCCAGTAGTGGATTTCACATCATGTGAATCAGTTACCCAGTTTATATCTTAATAACCTTCTATGATATCGTGGTGTCCAATATAATAAAGTTTATAATCTAGAGTACCTCTAAGATATCTAAATACTCTATCCAATGCAGTCCAATATGACTGGTTTGGGTTACTGTTATATCTATTAAGTCTCCTAATAGCAAATGCAATATTAGGTCTGGTCCTATTGTTATGTACATAAGGGACCCTATCATCTGTGAATATTTACGTTGTTCTATAGATGATCCTTCATTCTTCTTGAGACCAACATTACTGTCATAAGGAGTGAGGGAAGCTTTTTTGTCAAAATACTCAAACTTTCTTAGCATTTTCTCAATTAAATATGCTAAGTATAGAGTATAGCTCTCTTTGCATTTGGACACTTGCATTCCTAGGATCAAGTTGGCTTTGCCTAGGTCTTTCATATCAAACTAGTTAGATAAATAATTCTTAGTGTTATTTATCAGTTCTAGTGAAGATCCTAGAATAAGGATATCATCAACATACATAAGATGACACAACTTCCATTTATATTTTTACAATACAAACATTTGTCATATTCATTTGGTATGAAACCAAATTCTAAATGATTTTGTCAAATTTGTTATGCCGTTGCTTGGGAGCTTGTTTTAGGCCATAAAAAGATTTTACTAATCTACAGACCCTCTTTTCTTGACCTTTAGTAATAAAACTTTCAGGTTGCTCCATATATATTTCTTATAAACCTCTATTTAGAAATGTTGTCTTTGCATTCATTTGATGGATTAGCATATCATGAATGGAAGCTAAGGCTAGAAGGGTTCTAATAGAGGTGATTCTAGCTATGGAGAATAAATATCAAAATAATCTAATCCTTTTTTCTGGGTGTCACGATCCGCACCCGCTTTTCGGATACGAGACGTGTCCAAGCTAGCCTACGTCGCAGAGTCGGCAGTAGAACGCTGTCACGACTATGATGCTCAAAATCAAAAAATAACAACTTTATTGCTCATTCACATTTCTAAGATTTATTACAATAATTACAAGATTTATACTGGAAAGAAAATACAATGTTCTTACACATTTAATAAAAATAATACCACTGCTATCTATTTCTAGGTTTATGTCTGCAAGTACACCCGTATCTCTCAAAGCTAAGTGAATCCACGGCTAACCTGAAAAATGTTGGTTTCTAGTCAGGAATGGAACAAGCACACAAACCGACGATAATGCGAGAACACAATAGAATTAACAAGACATGAAAATAACATATGAGAGATAAAAAGTAGAAGATACTGATGACATGGCAAGTGGTGGAGGAGACAAGGAAAACAAATAAAATACAACTATCTATGTGATTTGAAATATCTGTTTCGATATGTGAACGGCTATAGGGTATATTCGGCACCTGCACGTGTCGTGTACAGATGCTATTATTCACGAATAGACATCATGGAGATAGTTCTGGGTAGTCCACATGTCTACTAAGATATTTTTTCTCCCGACTACTCCGTGTAACGAGCGTGTCAACAAGCAGCAAGATATATGTATAAACATGAAATGTAAAAACTACTATGAATCGAAAAGCAATCAGAAAGTGCACTTGCATGCGGTCCTTAACTGGTGAAACCGACAATCCCGTTGGGTCCAGTATAGTTTGATTGGCTATGGTCGATGTGAAGGATTCGAAGTCCGCAAAAGGTAGGAATACGATTAGTAGTGATCAATGATTTATAATCCAAGGAAATTAATAGATAATATATATAGCTATTTTAGAAGATATTTATAAACTATTTAGAGTATTGTAAACTTATATATGAAAATAATATAAAAGTCCAAGAATTATAATTTATCTTATTAGTAGTTATATAGGAAAACATATATTTGTAATCAATAAAATATATATGTAACCTTTAGAAAATATTATTCAATGAAAGCCCCAAAATAATAATAAGGTAGTTTACTAAAACTTGCGTATAAAGTCTATTGGGCTTAACTCAACAAAGTTAATCAACTCATTTTAGAATCTAAAAATATATGAAAAGGCCTATGTACTAGAAAATATTTAGTATAAGAAAACTTTAATACCAAACCCAAATTAGTTAATCCAAAATTTACATACTAATAAATAAAATTCATATGCCAAAAGCCCACAAATACCTATCCTAAAGATCAGCCCAAAAGGAGGAAGCCCAATAATCCAAAATAATTTGTAGAAAATAATTATGAATTTAAATTTATAATTATTCTCTTGCTCAAAAGCCCAAGAAACTATATTAAAGACTAAAGCCCAAAACAATTAGAAAAACTAAAGGCTTTAATTATTTGAAAGCCCAAACCCCAAAAATTATTTAATGCCCCAAATAACATATTTGTATAACTGAGCCTATTGCCCACCTATTAAAATATACAATTTATAAAAATAATCACTTCAGCCTAATTGGCCCAAGTCAAGTAAAACCCAAAACCATAACTTTCTTTCCCACCATAATAATATTAATAATACTACTAATAATAATAATGATAACATAACAATGAATCGTATATACTAATATAATAATAAAACTTATCAAAATGTCAGTGAGCACCCATGCACACTGTACTTGCCCCATTGTTCCCATGGCTTTTATAATAAAGCAAAAAAAGTAAACTTTATCAATACTCTCTTCAACTAAGTCATAATTGGGAGAGAGACTCACATAGGAGAATCCGCCGGTGCCCATGGGGTCGTCGTCGCCGTTCAGTTCGCGGGAGGAGGACGGTGACCCGGCGCACGAGGTGGCGCAGCAGCGGATCCGGTGGCAGACGCAGAGGATGGGGGAGACCGGCTCGACGGCACTCGAGCTGGGCTAGCGTTGCGGCTGGCTTCCTCACCGGCGGGGTCGAGGGGAAGTCGGAGGGGGTCGGCCGCCTGGTGTGCTCGCCGTGGAAGAGGGGCGGCACGCGCGGCGGAGAAAGGGACGGCCAAGGGAGGCGACGCGGCGGGATGCGTCAGATCTGGCCGCGAGGGTAGGGCGGAGCTCGGGTGGGGGTCCGGTCGGGGCGACCGCGGGGATGAGGAGGATACGACATGGGTCAGGTTCGGCTGACTCGGCTACGACGCCGACAGTGCTGGTACAGTTTAGGTTTTTAGTTTTTCTCTTCTTCTCTAGATTTGGGTTGTGTCGACGATGGGAGTGTTTGATGGTGGCACGGGCATCGGATGGGTGGTTGGAGGAGAACCTGGGAAGTCGAGCAGATTACAGGCGGAGTGGGGAAATGGCCGTGGTGGTGGCTGATGTTTGGGTGGCAGGTGTATTGGTGGGTGCTCGGGACGCGGCAGGGCAGAGGCAGTAGAGATCTGTAGCTTCCCTTCCCAGAATTTTTGAAATATTTTTTTTATTATTATTTTGTGGTGATTTTAACTACTACCCTGACCACACTTCCACATATGCCAAACCACATAGTATTTCTATAAAGATTTTTTTTATTCTGGTCTTGCATTGCTTTGTTGTGCAAAACTGCACATGAAACATGATAGATTTTGGGGTTGCAATTTGGATGCTGCATACTCTGTCATTAGATCGAACTAAAGGAATTAGGAATATTGACTAAATTCCTGTACAGGTGGAGGCTCTTGAGAACTTTTATACATTAATTTAGGCTCTCCATTCTTTGTTCAAACTCCTTATTCTAAGTTCTCAAAGAATGTCTAGTGTCTGGACTAATTCAAGCGAGATTGAAATTCCATGCTGCAAATTAGATTTGGTAGTTAGGTCTTGAAAGTCATGATTATTTGCTGGTAATGGTGGTAGGTTTGAATATGGTTGCCGTTTGATGACGATGATACTATGATGGAAGCATGGCTCTAAGGTTCATCTTGTAAGCTTTGCTAAGTTATCAATTTGATGATTGACAATTCGATCTCTCTCTGAAGGTTTCATGATGAGCACTTGTTATTGATTCCAACTTTGATCTTATCCAATCAAGATATACTTTTCTGAATCCTGAAGGTACTGAAAACACAAAAGGCTAGCAATGTGAGACCATTGATTCATTAGATGCTTGCATATTAGGTGATTGTTAATCTTTTATATGCTTCCCAGAACTTCAATGTCTGTATAAATGACACACATGTACAACCTTACCCATAACCACAGCCTTGTCCTCATTACTTGGGTTTGTTCGTGAGGAATTTGATAATTAGGACTACACTGTATATAGAATGTTACTCATTTATAGCTCATGTTCATGATAACTGAAATCTAGTTATGTGCTAAATGACGAAGCAGTAATACCAAGCCCAGCACAGGCCAATCACAACCAAGGATTATTATTATTTTTTATTATTAAACAATAGAATTGGTATCACCATCCCTCATTCATTCCTATCACAATTGCTAAACTTATCTAAACTAGGAATCCTTAGGATCCGATAATCCTAAATCCCTGGCTGACCCCAAGCATTCCCGAAGCCCAGCACAGCCATTTCCCACAGAGCCAAACCAAATAGCAAAGGGCCCAACCATGCTGGCCGGGTCAACCCCGTCCCCAATCCGAGCAAATAAGCCCGTCCCTCTCTGCTAGAAACACAAACCAGCCCAGCCCCACAAAATGAGAGCACCCTCGATTATATAGCAACCCGAGCCCAAGCCCAAAGCCTATCCTCCCTCGTAGATAGATTCATATATATAGAGCTACAAAGAGAAGCAGTCCAAAAACCCTAGCCGTAGAATATTACACCTTCCCCACCCTATTCATGTTGCTGTTTTCCTTATTCACTCGGCGGAACAACCTACGGTGCATGAGAGCCGTGCGCGATCATTCTCGCATGTGCCGAGAAAGGCCGGACTCGATAGTCCTCTTCTGCGTGCATGACTAGCATCATCACCACTTCTCCAACGCTACATGGCTGCTATTGTGCCATCGCAGCATGACTCCATGCATTTGCCGCGTCTGCCAGTGCCTTCCCAGCCGTACGACGACATCTCCAAGTGCTCCTCGTCGACATGCTCCTCCTGCAGCCAGCCGAGTAAGCATAATCCTGAGCACCACGGCACTGGCGTCAACACGATTGCTCGTGGCAGCCTCGGGTAGCAGTGCAAACAGATGCCAGAGCACAACAGTCGGTGGAGACGGAAACAACACGACTCATCGTCGAGCCGACGGTGCAACTCTGCATCGACCATATTCTCCGTGTGCCAACTCGACATCTCTACCATCTTGCCAACGCCGGCCACTCTCCACCCTCTTTCCGTACGCACGCTCGGTGCCGAACGCTGCACGCGAGGGAACGGCCATCTCGCCTTGTGTCGAACCATGCCGGCTGCCCACTCGAGCAACGGTGGCACCTTCGTTCAGTTACGCTCTTTTGATCATGAGTTGTTGCACCTGCACATGGATAGCACCCTTGCCATGATAGGTAAATTACCTATATACCCTTCTTTATTGAAATCATGTTATTAATTTCAATAGGAATGTTATTATACAGTACAGTGGGTATTATGTATTGGTATATATAGAAGTTGATATAAATAATTAAGCATATGGAATAACGGTAAATATACGTTTTTACGCGACTCGAATATGTAGATTATTTTTTTAATGTGTTAATGTATTTCTCTAGAAATACCTAAAAGGAATTTGTGATCGGTATATATATAAGGAGAATGTTTCCCAAATAAAATATTTTTTTCGCTATAAGGGTATATACTTTCAACTACAAATAAACTAATAGCTATTTATATGAGTAATTGCAAGTATCTTCTAATAAAGGGTTATTTTCAAATTAAGCCTATATCTAAAATACTCTCATTATTTTGAGTTGCCTGTGCATATTATTATTAGATACGAAATATGTTAAAGAGTATGTAGATTATATATAATTTTATAATGCATCTTTACAGCAGATGAGAGCATGATATCTTATAATAATATAAACATGTCACTCTATATTGGGTCAATTAAATGTATACGATATTTTGTACCAGGAATTGTATAAAAAGAAATTACTTTTTCCATAAACCCTAATAAGGACATATCTCTATAGGTGTATGTATGCTTGGTAGTTACTGGTGGTTGTTATGCCCTGGTAGATTTTGGAAGATTGTACCAGCATTAGCTCATGGATAGACAGGACTAGACCCTTGGTATCACAGTCTCAGCAACCTTGGACAGACTCCAGGCAAGTATACCTTGCCTCCCTCTACAGTTTTACTTACATGCATTTTCTTTCATTTTTCAGTTATTTGATTGTTTATGGACATGTGCTTTTCGTGTTATTTTTGTGGAGTTGTTTTATTGTTTATAGCCATGTTCATGTTTTGGCCTTGTGTTTCACATTTGGAGTTTCTCGTCAGTACTTTGCATGAGTCGTGTCATAGAACGAGTACGTGTAAGTGAACTGCTAAATCCTTGACATTGTTGTCCTTGGCACCAGAGAGTCCACACTCGGGACGAGGGTGTTTTCCTTGATTTGTTTACATCCGTGAGTCCACACTAGGGACTAGGATGTCGATTATTGCACCAGAGAGTCCACGTTCGGGACGAGGGTGTAGACTTGACTTGACTTGCACCAGAGAGTCCACACTCGGGATGAGGGTGTTTACATCAGAGAGTCCACACACGGGACGAGGATGTAGTATTTGCACCAGAGAGTCCACACTCGGGACGAGGGTGCCTTGCCGTGAACAAACCAGAGAGTCCACACTCGGGACGAGGGTTAGTACCGACCAGAGAGTCCACACTCGGGACGAGGGTTAGTATTGACCAGAGAGTCCACACTCGGGACGAGGGTTAGTACTGACCAGAGAGTCCACACTCAGGACGAGGGTTAGTGTTTAGTTCAAACCAGTGAGTCCACACTCGGGACGAGGGTTTGGTTTCTTCCATTGATCATCGTGTTTCGTTCATCCGGCAGTTCATTATGCGTAGTTGTTCTAGTGTTCGTATTCGTGTTCGTATTCGTGTTCGTGTTTGTGTTCGTAGCCATTTGTCTTGTCCTTGTTCTTTCTTGTTTATTTCCTTGCGCATGATAAAACTGTTAGATAGGCATGTATATTATGTATCTTGCTATGTCCTCTGAGGACCTGATGATCTCCTCAGGTGTAGCGATTGTATAGAGTTAGCTAGTAGTTCTGGATGGCAGAGGATTTGCGGTTCTTGCGGGATTCAGGTATCGTATCATGTTTATTTTTCGCTCGTGCCTTATGTTCCTTATCATGATATACTTTTCTTGTTAGTTATATTTATAGACTCATATCATTTCTTAGAGTCTAATCGGACATATATGCTAGTGGGCTGCAGACCACGACCTATAGTGTTCATTCATGTTTCGTATACTTATTGTGGATTGAGATATAGATTTGTTTGCCATGATTTGGCAGTATACCATTGCCTTGACAGCGTTTACGTATTCGAGTCGGGCTGGAGTCCGTTTGATACGTAGCTGGGCTTGGACACGCTTCGTATCCGAAAAGCAGATGCGGGTCGTGACAAGATCCGGTCGGCTGCGGCTATGACACAGACATGCGGACACAAATTTGATGGACATTGTTTGTAGTTTATAAAATTGTGGAATAAGATTGATTCGGACACGGATACACGGGTCCGAACACGGTCACAGGTTTTATGTGCTTGGCTATGATGATGGTGGCGGTGAGGAAGATCTTGTTGTGGTTGTTGGTTTGGTGGTGATGACGAAGTCGACGACGGGTGGCTGCTTGACAGAGGATCGGTGGGGTTTGTCGGTATCGGATGGAGACGTGGTTGCGCTGGTGATGTATCGTGTAAAACCCCTATTTTTTAAATATTATTTTTATTATTTTATTAGGCTTAAAAATAAATTTGTACAAATTATGGTTTTTATTAATTATTAAAAATAACCTGAGCCATTGTTGAGTTTTGGAGCACTAGACGACCATGACTTTTAGCATGAAAGTTGTAGTAGTGTGCCTTGACTAGTATATTAGCCATGTCATGGGAGGCCTAGTCATAGTTTTGTCCAAACTAGAAAAACCAGGCCAAGTTGTGCATTAACTAATTAAATATTATCTTATAGATTGATTTTTAGATGGCCCGGTTTGTCTAATTCAGCCCGACCAGGGCCCGAACCAAATTTAAGCCCATGTAGGCATGTGGTGTGACCAAGGTGGCCATGTAGACATATTTTATGTACGTAGAAATATTTTCTAAATTATTTTAGAATTTTATGTACAATTTCTAATTATTTAGTTATATGTACAATTATTGGTATTTTTATTATTAAATAATATTTTACAAGATTGTAGATTTTTCTGGACCCGGATAAGGGTGTGCAGTATTGGTTCACCCATTGGGATAATTTTATTAATTTATTGTTATTAAAGTTATTTTGTGGATATTTAATAGACATGTCTATTCTAATAAGATATTATTATTTTGAGTTGATTTATTGTGAATTGAATTTTTATATATATGTAGATATGTTTAAATATATTAAATATTTGGATAGATAATATTTAAATTGTTCTTTGGTTTTTAGATAGATTATGGTATATATATATATATATATATATATATATATATATATATATATATATATATATATATATATATATATATATATATATATATATATATATATATATACCTCGGTCGCGTCGACTCAGGCGACGGGGGCAGGCGGTGGGAAGAATGGCACGGTTAGTTATGTTGCAGCGGTGGCGGGGCGATCAGCGACGGGAGTGGCAGCCGGTTCGTCGAGGGTATCATATCGTCCAGCTATTGATGTTGACGGTCGAAAGGTGGTCGTTTTCTCCCCGTCGGATATGGAGGCTCTCACAGCGCCATGTGGTTTGGACCTTATCGGGAAGTTTGCTCGGCGGAGACTCCCGACTGAGGCCATTAAGAAGGACTTTGCTTTGAGGGGATTCAGGGGTTTGATTGAAGTCAAGTATTGACGATCATCACGTCCTCATCCGTCCTCATGAGGAGTGCAATTTTCTTCGGCTTAGATCCAAGGACTGCTGGTTCGTTGGTCGGGTTCCGATGGTGCTATTCAGGTCATCGGTGGACTTTTCGCTGATAAGAGTGGATTCACGAGTTTCGATATGGGTTGCCTTCCCCGGGCTCCCATATTATATGTTTGATACTAATGCAGTTCTCTCCATCGCTTCTGGTCTTGGTACTCCGCTCTATACGGATCGAGCAACAGCTTCATTTTCCAGGCCGGGTGTAGCTAGGGTGTTGGTTGAAGTGGACGTCAGTAAACCTTTACAACATGAGGTTTTCTTCCAACTCCCTGATGGATTCCGTTCCCAGCTGATAGTGTATGAGCGGACTCCACAATACTGTGTTGCTTGTGGCTTACATGGCCATGTTGAGAGTGATTGTTGTTGACTCCGGGTGGTGACGCCGACAGTGGACGTGGCAGCAAGACCACCCGTCATTGATGCTACTTCCTCTGGCGTTACGGTTGAGGAAAGTGGCACGGTGGGAGGACGTGGCGCCAGCAGGGGCCGTCGGCGACGTCGATCCAGGCATGAGAAGGAAAAAGGAATTCGGCAGGTTTGGAGGCGCGTCCAGGGGCATGATGTTAGTAGTGAGCCCTCGGAGTTCGGATTTCGGAGGATTAAAGGCAATCGCGCGAGTTTTGTTCCGCCATCCTGGCACGTGGGGGAGTCATCTTCGGGCCAGCTGGCTTTATGGTCGGATGACGGGCGGCCCATGCAGGAGGGACACAGCGTTCCGGGCTCTAGTTTGGATGGACAGATGGGGCTTGAGCGGGATATTGGCCCTATTGTGTTATCGGATCTTCCTATCATTATTAATCGCCTGCTGGGACAGGGAGTTATAGCGGCTGATTCTGACACTAAAGATCGTAGCTTGGTGGTGTGGGAGGAGCCCGGCCATGGTTCTTTATCCGAATGAGGTAATGACCCATCTCCGGGAGATGATGTGCTTTCATTGCCTGAGGCTAGACCTTCCACTTCATTTTCTGAGGGACGTGAAGATGGCTGACAGATGGTCCCATTCAAGAAGGCGGCTGGTAGGCGGAGGAAGTCGATGGCACCTCACTTGGATCGAATTCTTCGATCACATGCTTCCCGGGTTAGGCGGGACCCTCAGAGGGTCCATGATTAAATTCCTTATTTAGAATGTTCGGGGGACGGCGAATAGATCTACTTTATACCGTCTCAGGTCCTTGTGTCGGACCAACTCTATTCAGGTTCTTGCTATTATTGAACCCAAGGTGATATCCTGTAAGCTTCTTTCTTATCAACTGAGATTGGTTTTGATGTTAGCTTTTGCAATAATAAGGGCAATATTTGGTTTCTATGTAAGTCGGGTCTTGGGATCAACTGTATTGATTCTTGTGATCAGGCTATCTCGGTGCAGCTTTCTTTGAGCTGTTTTTCGGATCCGGTGCGGTCGTCGATTGTTCATGGTGCAGGGACACGACAGGGGAGGAGGAGTATGTGGAGGCACCTTCTGGACGTCCAAGCCAGGGACATTGGCTTGCCCTGGGCGGTGGGCGGGGACTTCAATATTATTGCTTCTCCGGATGAGAAATTTGGAGGTCGACCTCCTGACACGAGGGCCATTGCGGACTTCCTCGACTTTCAGTTGGCTGCCGGGCTCTCCGATGTTGGTTTCAGAGGTAGCATCTATACTTGGGTGAATGGGCAGTCGGGGGTTAATCGGCAGGGATCCCGCCTTGATAGGGTACTCGCGACGGGTAGTTGGCTGGATGGTGTTCAGGTCTCTTGCGAGCATCTTAATCGGGCAGAATCAGATCACTCTCCCCTATTGATATCCTGCCAGCCAGTTTCCTTCCCTCAGCGTCGAGGCTTACGATTTCTCAACTTTTGGACGTCTCATCCAAATTTTCTTACGGTTGTTGCTCGGGCGTGGAATTCATGTTGGCATTATGATGCGCTTGAGCGGTTGGGCATGCGTTTGCGGACGACGGGGCATGTTCTGGCTGGATAGAGCAGAGCTACTTTCGGAAACGTTTTCAGGAGGTCCGTCAGGCCGAGGACGCTGCCTTGGTGGCGGAGCAGGATTATGAGCTTCATCCTTCGGAGAGGTGGGGGCTTCCTGGATGGAGGCCGTAGCCAGATTGAAGCAAAAGGTCTAAGTTGAGGAGTCTTACTGGAAACAAAAAGCTAGATTGAGATGGGGCCTGGAAGGGGATAAGAATACTCATTTTTTCCATGAGTGCACCATGAGTAGGCAAAGAAAGGCGGGTATTCAGAAAATTATTCGGGCTGATGGATCAGAAACTGGTTCTATTGAAGAGGTGGTGACGGAGGCTTCTTTATTCTTCTCTAAGCTGTTCAGGGCTGAGCCTATTTCAGATGAGGACGCCTTCCTTGATGTCATCCCTAGCATTATCTCTATGGAGGATAATTCTGATCTTGTTCGTTGTCCGGATAGAGTGGAGTTGTTGGAGATTGTTCGGGGGATGGACCCGGCTAGTGGCGCCGGACCGGATGGATTTTTTGGAAGATTCTTCTCTTATTGTTGGGATATTATCGCTGCTGACGTGGAGAAAGCCATTGGTTCGTTTTTCTTGGGTGCACGACTTCCGGTCTCCATTTCGGATACCTTCTTATTTCTTATCCCCAAAGTCGAGCACCCGAGGAATCTTTCTGATTTCCGTCCTATTAGTCTTTACAATTTTTGTAACAAGATAATTTTCAAGATTATTGCTTGCAGGCTACGGAAATTTCTTCCTAAAATTATTTCTCCGGAGCAAAGTGCTTTTGTTAAGGGGAGAGAGATAGTTGACAATATCATCATTGCTCAGGACATGGTGGCCTCTATGAGGGAATCCAATCATGGTGGAAATGTTGCAATAAAGCTGGACATGCAGAAGGCCTATGACAGAGTCAATTGGCATTTTCTCCTGCGGGTTCTACGAAGATTTGGCTTTAATGAGGTTTTCTGTGATCTTATTTATCGTCTCCTAGCGGACACTCGGTATGCGGTTCTTCTCAATAGCGCTCCTACTGATTTTTTTCCCGGCGTCTAGAAGGATCCGTCAGGGAGACCCTCTCTCACCGGCTCTCTTCATTATTGTTGCGGAGGTGCTTTCTCGGAACCTCAAGCTTCTTCAAGAATCAAATAGGAGATCTTCATTTCACACTCCAATTGGGGGACCGCGTATCTCGTACTTGGCATATGCGAATGATGTTCTTATATTTACTTCGGGGGATATTGCTGGATTGCGTGCTCTCCAGCAGGTATTGCATCGATATGAGGCTGTATCTGGACAGAAGATTAATTATTCCAAATCTGCCTTTTATACTGTGACACCATTGGTTGTGGATCGTGTTCGGACTATTTCTACTCTCTTTGGATTTTGTACCGGTACTTTGCCATTTTCTTATTTGGGATGCCCGTTAACGTGCAGGAGGCGGAATGCGGGGATGTTTAGCTATTTGCTGGATAAAATCCGGTCGAAGCTGACGGGTTGGCAGAACAATATACTCTCTCCTGGGGGTAACTTGGTCCTTATTAAGAATATTCTTTCATCTATCCCTATGTATACATTGGCAGCATGCTGTCCACCCCGGGCCGTTCTCAGGGCAATTGAGAGGATGTTTGCGGCTTTCTTCTGGGGTAGCAAGGATGGGTTTGCTAAGAGGAGTTGGCTGGCGTGGCGGTTCGTTACTCGGACTAAGTCCGAAGGAGGCCTCGGGATCAAGTGCCTGAATGATATTATGGATGCCTTTTCTATGAAGTTATGGTAGAAGTTGCGGCATGGGAAGGGCCTTTGGGTGGAGCTCCTTAAATCGAAATATGTTCGTAAGCGGCATCCATGCGATGCGTTTATGACTTCCAAGTGCTCCCATATTTGGCGACGGATTTTACGGGAGAGAAAATTGGCGGAACTGTATATTTTTTCAGACTTGGGCGTGGTGAGGGCTCAGCGAGGTGTGAAGCATGGATTCCCGGGGGTCCTCGGTTGGGTAGCGTTGCTATTCCGACGGATGAGGGAGTGGCTACTGGGACCAGGCACGGAACGGGGAGACGGACTCGGGTGCGGAGGTGAACACAGGAGATGGAGCCTGCTGCCTATGGCCAGGCGGGTCACTTTTCGGCCAGCATGGGGGACCGAGTTGGGGGGAGAGTGCTGATTCGATGGCTTCGCAGCGTCTGGTGCTTCCCTCAGGGCGGGTTCCGCTGGATGGTGGCACTGGGGAGCTTCGGAGGTCGGCCAGATTGGCAGGAAGGAGGGTGTTTCTTCCCCATCGTCCGGTGACTGTGAGGGCTCTATCGGATAGGGGAAGGAAGATCCGAGATTCTAGGGCGAGGAACTCTGATAATGGAGGGCCGGTTATCCGATCGTTTTGGACAGACACTGGATGGGATTTGTCTCTGTTTTTGGAGCAGTTTGGGGTAGAGGCAGCGAGATGGCTCAGAGTGGCAAATCTGACTTGTACTTCGGTTCCTGACTCATTGGTCTGGGGTGGGCGGAAAGGCTCTTTCTCGCTGGCTGCGGCATGAAGGTGTTGTAGGATCTCCCACCCTACATCATTTTTATTTTCTAATATATGGGGTAAGTATATTCCGGCAAAGTAGAGCATTCCGATGTGGCGGGTCTGTCATAACCGGCTACCCACTGATGACAATATTCAAAAGATTGGCTTCCATTTGGCTTCCATATGGCTTCCAGGTGTCATTGCTGTCAGGCTGGGCATGGAGAGACCCTTCAGCATATTTTCTTCCACGAAGATCTTGCTATGACGGTTTGGTCTGTCTTTCGGGGTTTCTTCAAGGTACGGATGCATAGTAATTTTCTAGTCTTTCTTCAAAGGTGGTGGCGGGGTCAGGGCAGTCACCATCGGAGATCATTGGCCGGTGCGATCATTTGGGTGCTTTGGAAGAACCGGAACAAGCATCGATACGAGGGGCGTAGTGCTGAATCTGATTTCTTGGTTCGGAAGGTGAAGCGACAGTTTTGGAATTCGCTATCAGGCTGTCATCATCTTCCGTTTATTCCGCATTAGGCTTTAGAGTAGTGTTTTACTTGTATTTCCTTTCTTTATTTTAGTTACCATGAGGTCGGATGTACTCATTACCCTCTTTTTCAATAAAGGTAACGGTTTTTTCCAAATATATATATATATATATATATATATATATATATATATATATATATATATATATATAGCTAAATAGATTTAGATAAAGAGAAAAAATAATAATAACAATGGCATGTGTGGTCGGCCCCACCAAGTGGGAAAACCGACCACACAATGCACACAATAGCAAATGCAGCAGCGACATTATTGTCCACAGCATAGCAGCTAGTTGTTGGTGGGGCCGAACCCCTCTTCCCCTTTATAAGCAACAAGCAACACTAGCAGTAACATCATTAGCCGACCCCCTTCCCCTTTTTAAATATATATGTATATACATATATATGACCTAATCCTAATCTCTTCCTCCACCTTTCTCCTCCTCTCTCCTCCACCCTCGGCCAACTCCTCCCCTCCGCGAGCACAGCAGCACCCGACGACAGTGGCTACGGCAACAGCATCAAACGACGACGAAAACAACAACAACAGTTTTAAACTCCGAGGTACCCGACTTCTCCAATTAATTTCTCTGCCAATTTAAATCCGTTTTTAGATCCGTAAATTCGTGTAGAAAGCCCACATGACCCTCTTCGAGGTCCCCCAGGTGGATTTCAACATGGCTATCCAACTTGCTCAAAAAATCGAGACGAAGTTGGAGAAAAACCACTTTTCTGGAATATTAAAAACTGTTTTAAACACCAACTTGTCGGCCACTTTTCTTTCTGTAAAATAGGATTTTGTAGAGAATAATTAAAGAAAGTAAAAGACAACATAATCGAGATTTTAACGCACCTTCTGGATTTACTTTTCATCTAGTGTGTAAAAAGTTATACGTTGTTAAAGTTTCACAAAAAATTATAAATTATGTTTTTGAAAAGTAGAAAAACACCCTGATACGGCGTCCATCCCGACAAACCGGGCGACGTGGTCGCACACTATACGCATCGAAAGGCGCGTATGGATGTTGCCGACGTGTGGGAACTGACGGAATCCGATTTTGTTGCATATACGCGACGAAATCAGTGCGTATCCGTCGAGATACCCCCGTATCGACCATTTGTAAATTAAGTCACAACTTCGTGTACACTCATCAAATCGCGACGAAACTTACACCATTGGACTCAAAATATTTTTTCAGTCCAGTGAGCCAAGTTTGGTCTGGTTCTGAGGCCGTTGACTGGGACGCTATTTTGGCGTACCCACAATCCCACTCAACAGGCGATTTTGTGCACGGCCCACCGGAATCGAAAATTGGACATACCGTTGGGTTCCTCCTATCAAAACAAATCCATAGACATATAGTTTGACGACTTTAGTCACCATAGGTTCTGGCGCACATTTCGGTGCAAAGCGGGTCCAACGGCGGACATCATTTTGACCCAAAATTATGATTTTGCCTCTGTTCCAGAATTTGACTTTTGGACAGGCATTTTATAGGTATATCTTCTATTCCAAACTCATTCGTGATGTTTATTGCAACATCCGGAGTCACCTGCAGGATTTGGCTTTTTCTGGCTCCGTTTATTTGTCGGTTCATGCTACTGGATCTTTTCCTTTGGCACATAATCTCAGGCAAGATACCTTGCCATTATACTGTTTATATTCAGTCTTCATTTTTATAATTTTTACATATCACTGTTTATGTATTTCCAGTTCTTACAGTTCCTAATTTACTACGTGTTCGGTGATATTAGCTTACTTGTTATTATCCTTTGATTGCATATCGCCCTAGAGTTAAGAGACTATTGATTGTAGTGTATCGCATATACCTTGACACAGTTGTACCACGAGGATGTGTGAGATGAGTGGCATGTATAGGTCCTTGCGTGTTGGCTGATCACCCGTGCGCATGCGTTAGGTCTAACTGCCAATAGTTGTATATTAGAAGACTTGACGGTTAGTAGTGTTACATGGTCGTGGATGCGACATGATATGCACATTAGATGGGAAGAACATTTCCTTGTCTTATGGGCTTCGATTGCACTTCCCTTGTAACCCAGAAGCTCTACTGGAGATACGGGTATGTTTAGCCTCTCAGGTTGGCCACTGTCGTTTTTGAACGTCATGCGCTTAAGTCACTGGTGCCCAAGTGGGGACTATACCAGATCCCATTTACAGTCAGGGCTCATGCGACAAAAGATTTGTTCTTAACTGCATGTTCACTTTAGCATGGTTAGAGTACCTTATTGTTGTCTTGTCACTTACTTTTGTTTGTAGTATATTTTATATTCAGTATTTACATGGCATGTTTATTGTATCTTGTTATGTCCCTCTGAGGACCTGGTTATCTCTCTAGGTGTGTGCTTCTGTGATAGTTGCAGGTGTTCTAGTCGAGGCCGTGATCTTCTCCATCCTTTCGAAGATGATTGCACTTGGCTAGTCTTGTTATTTCATCGATTTCTTCTTGTACCTTTTATTTGAGATAGTTGGTAGTGGACTTTGTCTCCGCCCAACGTATTGTACAAAGACTTATTACAGTTGATTATATGATATCTTTTATTCTTCATTTGTAGATGAGATTAGATTACTCTTGGTTTACTGTATGTTACAGCTTATGTATACATAAGAGTTTTCATATATTGGAGTATACTTCGTATGTATGCAGCTGGCATAGATACGTACCTAGTCCTAAGTATTTTAGGTCTGGGGTATTACATATTTTTGTGGTGGCCCATGCAGGTCGAGTTTGTCACTTCGATTACGTTACTGTACCGATGTGAGCCTGCAACATAGGATTAGAATCTAGGAATCTCATCCATACAGCTTGACTTCTTCCCTTGGCTTCAAATTCTGAACTCTCGTTCGACTTCCTTGAATTACATCTTGCTTGATTCCTTTCTACCATTGATTCCTATTTTCGTGCTTAGAGTCAACTAGGAAGATGACTACACTAGTATATGTTCATAGGTCAAACACATGGCTAGAATGGTTATATGGGCAATTGGAATACATTTAAGACTCTAATTGTGTTAAAAAAATTTAAAAAAAGTGTCATTTAATGATTAGTAATTTGTAAAGTAGGATACTACCAAGGAAGGTTTTAATCTTGAGATTTCTAAATAGTAAACACCATATGATTGATACTGCAGGAAAAAAATAGCTAGAATCTTTCTACCCTTGATTTAAGAAATTGATTGGCTTTTTGAGATTTAATATTTATGATTTATTGGATTATAGCTATACATCTTTGAACAAGTATAAAATTGATTTGCTTTCGAGTTGTGATATTTATAATTTTTGGGTGATAGATATACATCTTTGAACAATTATTTGATTTTCGAGTTTTGATGTTTATGATTTATTGGATTATAGTTATACACCTTTGAACAGTTATAAATTTGGTTTGAAAATGATCTTAGCTTTTAAAAATGGTCGTAGGAATTATTTAAATTTGAGTTATACAACTTGCGATTTTCGTGTTTAGTAAATTTCGAATTTTAAGTGGAAGTAATGACGGTGAATTTTGGTTTAAAATATTTAAAGGTTATGAAAATAATTTTTGAGAATTTTATTTTAAATTGTGCCCTATGATTGAGGATTTACAAATCTATTTAGATTTTGGATTTTTTTAAAAAAAATTATAAATTTGGATATCAAATTTTATTAAAAATTGATTTTATGACTGATAAGATTATTTAAAAATTTAGTTTAATGTTGGATTGCTAATATCACAAATTTTGAAATAAAATAAAAATATATTAATGATGTGATAAGGTTGTTTTGATTGATCAAATAAAGTTACCATTTAAAAATTGTGATTATGTTGGTATGACTTAGTATGAATAGAAGTTATAATTGATGAGTGCATTAAAATATTGAGCTTAAATTTTGAGATTGCTTTGTAATGTGCTAAAAAAAATTATCTGTGGAGCTATTAATTTTTGTAGAGTTTTAAAGTTATGATTGATTATGGATATTTTATGTATAGATTTTTTATTTATGAACTCTTGAGTTTTAAAGTTGAATTGAAAATGTAAAATTTTGAGAAAAAAAAAGTCAGTAGTAACATAATAGAAGTTTGCTTTGAGATTTATGAAAGTGATTTAAAAAAAATTTCATGATAAATTTGAACGGCTTGGAGTTAATACAAATTTTGGTGGTTTATTTTTGAAAGTTTATTTTTAAAACTTTTGGAGGAAACTTGAGTTAAAATTTTAATGGTAGGCCATCAAGATAGCTCTAATAAGATAGATGTACTCCATACTAATTGTCATATCACTCATGACCATGACAGTAGTATGTACACAAGGGTTGTTAGTCATCTATCAAGCTATGTGACTGTATTTTCACCTTGACTTACTTGACCTTCCTTCAATTCTAGATCTTTTAATTGCGACCTTCTAACCCATTTGCAACTTGAATAATGATTTAATGGTTCCTTAACTGTATTCATCTAGGAGACTATCTTCTCTCCGGAATTGTGTTCCTAAATTATTTTTACTGGATTCTTTAATTAATTTTATTTCATGCTTTAACTTGATCTTCTTTATTTTTGTGCATTAATTATCACCTCGTGAACTCCCACTTTCAATTTTTGATCTTTTGGTGTCCCTTACCGTGACTTGGATATTTAGAGCACAACACTAGACTTTTCTTTCCAATAAATTTTATATATAAGACCTAGACAAGTCCACCTTCATGTAGATATATCATGTCCCACTAAAACACGTCTTCTTTTACTCTATTTCTTGATATGACCTTGTGGTCAAAATGGCCAAACTATAACCTCTACCATGACACCAAAATACTTTCCGACTTTAATTAAGAGATCCAACCTTGACTCAATCCCTTAACCCGATATGTGAATATGTTCTACTAAATCCCTTAATGCTAACCTTGTGCTTTATCTTGATTGCTTGACTCGTTGTCCCATCACACTATTAGTTTCACTCTTGTAAGTTGGGTAGAATATCTCACCACCTTACAAATCCTTTGTCCTTATGAATTGTGTTGATGAGCTCACTTAGACTAGAAATTCAGAGGACCTTAACTTATCTAGACAACCAAACCGTAAGTAAGAAAACTAGGACAACTGTAAAGGCCCACACTTCGGGCAAGACTTGATTTTAAAAGATCTTAGACTATTTAAAATTTCCTTCATCAGTACCTCCCTTGCTCATATTTTGACTATCTCATGCTGCTAATGTAGCTTCAGTTTTGCAAGCTTATTTCGTTATCAAGCTTGATCATGACATATTTTATTGGGTGCACCCACTAACATATTATCTAATCAGAACTGGTGCATGATGGTCGGATCAACCTATTGCACTTTGGTTCGCTTTTCATGAATTATTCTACATGGATGGAGACATAGTTAAACCTGCCTTAGAGTCTCATCCCGACAGTATTGACAACTCTCATTTGAATTATTTTCATCACCTATGAACCTCGTATTTCGTACTAAATAACATCGTCTTTGAATGCTTTGTTGTGGTCTTTACTTACTTTAGAAAGACCAGACACTGTACTTGATAGATAGACTCAAAGTATCACCTTTAGTTGCCCTATCAGTTATATATACACGAAATATAGATAGCCACCGACCAACTCATGTGGCTATATCCTTACCTTAAACTCTTCTTCCCCTCAATCCTAGAATTTTTATTGTGCCCTTCCAATCCCACTTGAACGCACGAGAGTGATTCTAATCATCACTTAATTAAACCCTCGACCAAGACGATTAGTATCCAGTTCTCCCTTAAGGAATCGCATCTCCTAAATATCTAATTTATTCTCTTTGGCCTACTCAATTCCTTACTGTTCTCTAAAATTGGATATTCAAATTTTTGTTACCTTCACTAGCAATCCTTATTCAATTACATAACCATGATATATTTATGTACATATCGACTCCATAATTTTCTATTGTATGGTGGTGTTAAATTCCATTTTATCGCCTCCTCCAAAATTTAATTGTATTTTGGTATTAACGAACTCTTCCTATTCCTCAACCCCATCTACCTTATTAATCCTAAATTTCGAGGACGAAATCCTTGTAAGTTGGGTAGGATGTAAAACTCCTATTTTTTAAATATTATTTCTATTATTTTATTAGGATTAAAAATGAATTTATACAAATTATGGTTTTTATTAATTAGTAAAAATGACCTTAGCCATTGTTGAGTTTTGGAGCACTAGACGACCATGACTTTTAGCACGAAAGTTGTAGCAGTCTGCCTTGACTAGTATATTAGCCATGCCATGGGAGGCTTACCCATAGTTTTGTCAAAACTAGGAAAACCAGGCCAAGTTATGCATTAACTCATTTAAATTATTTTAATTAAATATTATTTTATATATTGATTTTTAGATGACCCGGTTTGTCCAATTCAGCCCGAACAGGGCCCGAACGAAATTTAAGCCCATGTAGGCATGTGGTGTGACCAAGATGGCCAAGTAAACATATTTTATGTACGTAGAAATATTTTCTAAATTAGTTTAGAATTTTATGTACAATTTCTCATTATTTAGTTATATATACAATTATTGATATTTTTATTATTAAATAATATTTTACAAGATTGTAGATTTTTCTGGACCCGGATAAGGGTGTGCAGTATTGGTTCACCCATTCGGACGATTTTATTAATTTATTGTTATTAAAGTTATTTTGTGGATATTTAATAAACATGCCTATTATATTAAGATATTATTATTTTAAGTTAATTTATTGTGAATTGAATTTATATATATATATATATATATATATATATATATATATATATATATATATATATCATAATCGAACTATAAACCAAAGAACAATATATGTAGATATGTTTAAATATATTAAATATTTGGATAGATAATATTTAAATTGTTCTTTGGTTTATAGATCGATTATGATATATATATATATATATATATATATATATATATATATATATATATATATATATATATATATATATATATATATATATATATATATATATAGATTTAGATAAAGAGCACACAAAAAAATAACGGCATTATTGGCCATAGCATAGCAGCTAGTTGTTGGTGGGGTCGAACTCCTCTTCCCCTTTATAAGCAACAAGCAATACTAGCAGCAACCTGATTAGCCGACCCTCTTCCCCTTTTTAAATATATATGTACATACATATATATATGACCTAATCCTAATCTCTTCCTCCATCTTCCTTCTCCTCTCTCCTCCACCCTCGGCCATCTCCTCCCCTTCGCGAGCACAGCAGCACCCCGCCATAGCGACTACGGCAACAGCATCAAACGACGACGACAACAACAACAACAGTTTTAAACTCCGAGGTACCCGACTTCTCCAGTTAATTTCTCCGCCAATTTAAATCCGTTTTTAGATCCGTAAATTTGTGTAGAAAGCCCACATGACCCTCTTCGAGATCCCCAAGGTGGATTTCGACATGGCCATCCAACTTGCTCGAAAAATCGAGACGAAGTTGGAAAAAAACCACTTTTCTGGAATATTAAAAACTGTTTTAAAACACCAACTTATCTGCCACTTTTATTTCTATACAATAGGATTTTGTAGAGAATAATTAAAGACAGTCAAAGACAACATAACCGAGATTGTAACTCACCTTCTGGATTCACTTTTCATCTAGTGTGTAAAAAGTTATACGTCGTTAAAGTTTCACGAAAAATTGTAAATTCTGTTTTCGAAAAGTAGAAAAACACCCCGATACGGCATCCATCCTAACAAACCGGGCGACGTGGTCGTGCACTATACGCATCGAAAGACGCATATGGATGTTGCCGACGTGTGGGAACTGACGGAACCTTATTTTGTTGCATATGCGCGACGAAATCAGTGCGTATCCGTCGAGATACCCCTGTATCGACCCTTTGTAAATCAAGTCACAACTTCGTGTACACTCATCAAATCGCGACAAAACTTGTGCCATTGGACTCGAAATATTTTTCTGGTCCTGTGAGCCAAGTTTGGTCTGGTTCTGAGACCGTTGACTGGGACGCCATTTTGGCGGGCCCACAATCCCACTCAACGGGCGATTTTGTGCACGGCCTACCGGAATCCAAAATTGGACATACCGTTGGGTTCATCCCATCAAAACAAATTCGTAGACATGTAGTTTGACGACTTTAGAGACCGTAGGTTCTGTCGCATATTTCGGTGCAAAGCGGGTCCAACGGCGGATATCGTTTTGACCCAAAATTATGATTTTGCCTCTGTTCCAGAATTTGACTTTTGGACAGGCATTTTATAGGTATATTATCTATTCCAAACTCGTTCGTGATGTTTTTTGCAGCATCCGAAGTCACCTGTGGGATTTGGCTTTTTCTGGCTCTGTTTATTTGTCGGTTCGAGCTACTGGATCTTTCCCTTTTGCACATAACCTCAGGCAAGATACCTAGCCATTATACTATTTATATTCAGTCTGCATTTTTATAATTATTACATATTTCTGTTCATGTATTTCCAGTTCTTACAGTTCCTGATTTACTACGTGCTCGGTGATATTAGCTTACTTGTTATTATCCTTTGATTGCATATGGCCTTAGAGTTAAGGGACTACCGATTGTAGTGTATCACATATACCTTGACATAGTTGTACCACGAGGATGTGTGAGATGAGTGGCATGTAGAGGTCCTTGCGTGTTGGCTGATCATCCGTGCGCATGCGTTAGGTCTAACTGTCAATAGTTGTATATTAGAAGACTTGACGGTTAGTAGTGTTACATGGTCGTGGATGCGACATGATAGGTACATTGGGTGGAGAGAACATTTCCTTGTCGTATGGGCTTCGATTGCACTTCTCTTGTAACCCGGAAGCTCTGCTGAAGATACGGGTATGTTTAGCCTCTCAGGTTGGCCACTGTCATTTTTGAACGTCATACGCTTAGGTCAATGGTGCCCAAGTGGGGACTATACCAGATCCTATTTACAGCCAGGGCTCATGCGACGAAAGGTTTGTTCTTAACTGCATGTTCACTTTAGCATGGTTAGAGTACCTTATTGTTGTCTTGTCACTTACTTTTGTTTGTAGTATATTTTATATTCAGTATTTACATGGCATGTTTATTGTATCTTGTTATGTCCCTCTGAGGACCTGGTTATCTCTCTAGGTGTGTGCTTCTGTGATAGTTGCAGGTGTTCTAGTCGAGGCCGTGATCTTCTCCATCCTTTCGAAGATGATTGCACTTGGCTAGTCTTGTTATTTCATCTATTCCTTCTTGTACCTTTTATTTGAGATAGTTGTTAGTGGACTTTGTCTCCGCCCAACGTATTGTACAAAGACTTATTACAGTTGATTATATGATATCTTTTATTCTTCATTTGTGGATGAGATTAGATTACTCTTGGTTTACTATATTTTACAGCTTATGTATACATAAGAGTTTCCATATATTGGAGTATACTTCGTATGTATGCAGCTGGCATGGATACTGTCACGACCCGATCCCAAATTCTTGGGTCGACTCGGATCATGCCCAGCCTGCACCGTTGATGAGACGGCGGCAGTAAGCTGTATTCCATATGCAGGTACAATCAACAACATTTGAAATTTTTAATTGCCACAACATTTAATTTAACGATAAAATAAACTTGTTCATTACAAAAGAGTTCACCACTTTTAAAATAACATTAATTTAAATAAAAGACAACAAATCTCCATCTAAGCAGAAGTATCATCATCAACATCAGGAACCTCCTCTGGAAGCATAGCAGGATACAGCTCTGGGTCGTAATAGCTACTAATCTGTAGCTCTGAGTCATCAATAGGACCTATTGGGTGTGGGGAATCCAGTCAGGAAAGGAGCAAGTACAATTATGAAAATAACAATTTGCATAATGAATAGAAAATTGAAATATTAAAATAACTTTGGAAACAATGATTTTCAACTATAAAACAATTGTGATTTGAGTATGCAGTATCTATGACCAGTTTAGGATGATTCACTTGTATCCTATTGATACGGTCCGGCCTAACCCCGTGTGAAGAGGTGTAAGCTCGCACATTCATTTACTATTGGGCTTTGATCATAGATAACTACACTACTCCCCATTATCCCGATGCAATGATTCAATGTGTTACTCTAGGAGAGAGTACGTGTAACAATTGTGTATTTAATATGCAATATTCTAATATTAATTAAACTGAAATTAACACAACCATACTTGCCTTGAATTTCAATTGGTCGAGATTTGTACTTCGGGATTCGAAAGGTCACGTTCTTCCTTGAAATCCTACATTCCGGGGAACTTTATCTCAGAAATACAAATACCAGAAAAATCTAGTTGCAATCTCTATTTGTCTTTCCTAGTCTATTTTAGTTATTAGCTAACTAACACAACATCACAACGTTTACTAATGAGTTTGAATTTAGAAATTCAATTTATTTAGGTTTTTCGGGAAAACTTGTAATTTTCAATTTAAATATAAAACTTGGTATTTTATTAACTTATTGGGAAAAAGATTGGTGTTTTATAATAACTAAATAAAAATATAATTTTTTTTCTTAAAATGAGAAAATCGTGAATTATTAATTAATAATTAATAATATTATTGATTAATCCTACTCGTTTACTCAATCCCAGAATTCACAAATCTAATGTTCCTACTGATTACAAACTTTTGCAGAAAATAAAAGAATAGGCTTATGCCCTTACAAATTAATACATGAATTTAAATAAGAGAAAAATAGGTTAGTCCTTTTAAATCACCTAAAAATTAAATAATAAAATTTTAACTAAATTTGTAAATTATTAGAATGTCTCAGAACTGGTCCAATCTTCAAATACAGCTACTCTGCCTCAACGTCCGGACGAACCGGTGCGTTTGCATTTCGCTGGGGCCTATTGACCAATATGGTCATCGCCCAAAAATATTATTAAAATAATATTTATCAGAAAAATCATTTTAAAATCTTTTAATAAATTTTCCGAAAATTTCGGCAGCACTCCCTCTGTTTTCGGTCAACCCAAAAACTGGGAACGCGTCCGATACCTGCAAAATAATTTCCAAAACTCGAAATTCATATATATATCCATAGAACATATTTTTCCAAAGCCAACACAGCATTTCCGAAATGATAACGAAATTCCCGAAACCCGAAACCATTCCGATTTAACTTCCCAAAAGAATTCAATTCCAGCATATTAACCGAAAATTCCCAACAGAACCCAAAAGCAATAACAGAACATTATCCAATCTCATTCACAGAGCTTAAGAGCAAAATTTGAATCTCCAATCATTTCCATTAATTCTCGAAAACCCGAGAATACAGAAAACAGAGAATCTCTTCTTAAAAAGTTCTCAAAAATCCGAGAAAAACTACAGAACCCAGTTCTGTCCTAATAATTCTATTTAATCACAGAAAACAAACCACAGCAATCATTTCCGAGATTTTCGGAAAAGCCGAAATAGCAACGTAACTATTACGTTGTCGAAAAACCGAAATCCCGAAGGATTCGGGGACCAGAGAATTCATCATCGACAGAAAGGAAAATAGAGTTCCAGAAATTATACCCAAAACCGAAGTCGAAGGAAATCCCGAATTTGGGTCGCGGTACCGAACGGCAAAACGGACAGTGCTGGACATGGACAGGGGCGAGCAAAGGGTCGACGGACGAAGGCCACGCGGGGTGCCGGCGGTGGACGGCGGCGGTCGCCGGTCGGGCGCGGGCGGCGGTGACGCGGGTCCGCGCGGGTCGACGGGAGCGCCGGGAAGCGGCTCGGTCGCGCTGGAAAGGGGCGTCGGCCTCGGGAAAACTCGGCCAGTGGTTCGCCGGGGAGGATCGAGAAGGGGATCGCCGGAAAATAGTTGATTTGGAAAGAGGATGAAGAAGATGGTGATGGTGTGGAAAAAAAATGATGGGGAAAAGCCCCTTTTATAGGAAATAGGTAGTGAAGGTTACCATTTAAGAAGATGGAGTGCCATCCTGGCTTGATGGTCGGCCGGTTATGGAAGGCGAGGGGGTCGACGGGTGGGGAAGAAGAAGAAAACTTCTTCGGTTCACAAAGGCCACTCACAGCACCCAACACTAAAGAAGAATGAAAAGGCTATTGAATGTTTTCTTCATCAGACACTTAATATATGTCATTCAATACCAAGAGTAAGTATAGACTTAATGGGTTGAGACATACGAATAGGTTTGAAACCCATTCAAGATTTATAGGTTAGCCTATAATTGGCTTGGGTTATGTCCAATTGGACTTTAGAAAAATAATGAGTTTGGGCCAGGATTGAAACTAATGGCCAAAGCAATGGGTTTCAATAAAATTTAAAGGCTTTGGGCTAGGAAAATTTTAGACAACTAAAAATATTTTTAAAGGAAATATTATTTAGAAAATTTTTGTACAATTTATAAAATATTTTATGTTCAAATTTGGGTTCAAGTCCGGGCTGACATGCCAAAAATCCAAGTTTAACTATTTGGAAAATAATTTACTCTTAAATAAATATTATTAACATCTAACATTATTCTAAAGAAAAAAATTTATTGCTAACAAAATTTTATTTAGCAAATAAAAAAAATTAGAAGTAAACTAAAAATACGGGTTTCACAACCTTCCCTCCTTAGAAAATTTCGTCCTCGAAATTTAAGGACAGGTAGGACAGGATTCCCACAATTCAATTAGACACGAGTATGGTGTTCAATTCAGGTTCAAACAATAAGAATTTTTAAAGGTAATCATGGATGAGACAATTTAGGGACAAAATAAAATATAAAGCGAACCAAAGTGTATGAGGTTGATCAGACCATCATTGCACCGGTTCTGATTAGACAATATATTAATGGAGGCCTCCAATAAGATAATGTCATGATCAAGCTTGAAAAAGGAATAGCTCGCAAAACTAGGCTAACAAGCATAATGTCAAATTTGAAAATGAAACAGATGAGTATGGAAAGAAATAGGAATAATGATTCAACTTTGCCTGATCTTCATCTCACCTCTGACTATGCTTGTTACTGGTTTCTCTGACACTGCCTTCTTCTACAAATTCCAGTGGTTGACAACTGTTGTCTGCCCAGTGCTTCTGTCTATCATAGCTTGTCTCTGATCATCTTCACTTCCTCTGCTGCGCCAGTTACTCTCTCTGGATCTAACAGTATTCTTTCTTCTACATCGTCCTATGCAAGTTATGTACGAAAACTACATCCAAAACTTCAATGATGTTGTACTGATGCTAACTGGGTATTTATTGTAAGAAAACTCTACCAAAGATAATTGATCTTTCCAAGATCCTCCAGATTCCAGGAGGCAAGATTCTTCAGCATGTCTTCAAACGTCTATATTGACTTCTTTGATTGTCTGTCAGTTGGAACTTCATGAATCCGGTAGATGTGTCTCTTGCACATTGCCGCCAACTCTTTCGTGAATAAAGCAACTTCATAATGAACTGACTTGGTCAGTCAGTCCACAAAATCCAATTGGTGATCTTCCCTCCTTAGGAACAAAGTAATCCTAACACAAAATCCATTTATGTGTTCCATCGTTGGCAATAGAGAAACTCCCAAATGTTCCTGCCAACACTTGATCTCTAAGTTTACAAGTGCCTTGTCTTGAAACTGCGTCTTCTTGACTTTGTTCTTCAGACTCGAGCTCACTTGCAGCTTTATTGACACTGAATCAGCATCTAGTTCCATCCTTCTATCTTCAGACAGTATGCTGTCCAGCCCAACTTCCTGATGTCTAGGTGCCGCTTCTTGGTCAAACCATCGATATCAACTTCAATCGTCTTCGTTTACCCAATATTCCGCTCTTTCTGAGTAGAAATATATTTCAGACTTTTATAGTCCGTATATAATTTTACTCCCTTTCCATAATAATTCCATAGCCTTAAAGCAAGGATACTTACAACAAGTTCCGAATTATGTGTGGGATAGTTCTTCTCATGAGTCCGTAATTGCCTAGATATGTAGACAATTATTTTCCCATGTTGTTGAAGAATACAACCCAGTCTTTTTCCTGAGACATCTCTATAGATGGTGAAACCACCGGATCCTGCGGGTAGCGCAAGGATTGGTAAGCTTCTTCTACAGCTTCTTAAATGCGTCCAGACAAACTCTTCATTCTTTCGAGTCAGCTTCATCATCGACTCAGCAATCTTGGCGAATTCCTACATAGATTCCAGTAGTATCCCATCAAGTCCAAGAAACCATTGAACTTAGATATACGACTTCTCCACAGCGGCTATCTATCTAGAGTCTATCAAATTTTCTTCTCTTGTGACATTATGGCAAAAACCACATTGTCTAAGAAAATTCATGTCTTGATAGCTTACCAAAAACTTCTTCAAAGTTCCTAGAAATTTCTCAGATGCTCTTCATGTTCTTCTTCAGTCCTTGAGTATATCAGATTTTTGTTATCTAAAGAAAAGACAACAAACTGATTCAATTACTCATAAAAAGACTCTGTTCATGAGATTCATGAACACAACATGAGTATTCATCATTCCAAGAGACATGATCCAAAAATTCAACTACCAGTATTTGGTGTTGAATGTCGTCTTGAGAATGTACTCCTTCATGATCTTAATCTGATGGTAGTCAGTTCTTAAGTTAATCTCCGAAAACCCTTAAGTTCACTCAACTTGGATAGATCATCAGTCGAGAAAAAGTAATTCTTCAGTGCCCTGATAGTCTACTCTCATCCATATTGTTTTATCCTTCTTGGATACAAACAAGACTGATGCTTCTTAGAGTGAAGCTCTGTCTTATATGAAACCCAACACCTTTAGTCCATTGATCTAATCCTTCATTTCCTTGGCTTCCTTCAGGTCGATTCTATAGTATCACTTAGTCATAGGGAAGGAGCTAGGTACTAGGTTAATGGAATATTTCTATGCATAGGGTAATCCAGAAACTATTAGGGAAAACTTCTATCATGAAGATGTAACTAAGATTTTTATTCATATAAGAGAATTACAACAAAACTCTCATAATTGATCTAGGGACATCTTGTTACAGCTTCTTAATAGATAATACTACTCAGCAGTCCTAAGTACTATTCTTCATGGTTCTGGTTCTTGCTTGGGCATCTCCATTTTCTTCCTCTTCTATGATCCTTGATTCTGCTTCATCCCTTCCTACGGTCTGTTGGATAGAGTCCTGAGGTTGTGGTATAATAGACGCTCCGATACGATGATAAGATAAGAGGCAGTCCTTAACTTGATGTTCAGCAGATCCACACACCAAACATTGCCTTAATCTCTTGCGACAAATGTTGGCTTGGTGACCAGGTCTCTTACAGTAGGCACAAGCCAAAAGCTTCTTGCAATATGGTTGTCGGACAGGGCCCAAATATCTTCTATTCTCATGGGTATCCCTCCTAGGACGAGGTTCCGCTCCAACTTGGTTTAAAATGGCTAAGGTTGCGTCGTTGATATTCTTCATGACTTCTCTCGAGATATCCATCTGTTCAGCTTGAATCTTCTGATACTCTAGGATTTCTTGAAATAGAGCAACCATCTGAGAGGTGTTCTCTGGTACTGGTGAAGCAACATGAGTGGGTACTTCCTCAAAGAAAAGTAACCCAGTTAGAGGAGAGGTAGGATTTGCCAGTATGGGGAAAACTTCACTGGATGATTGGTGAGGATGATCAATCAGCTGGTTGGGTGAAAAGCTCTGACTTGACTGAAGAGGCGGGGTTCGATCCGGAGATGATACCACATCGCCAGCAGAGTTGGTTTTGTCAGTGGTCATTCTCTGGAAGGTTTAGGATGCAAGCATAAGCAAGGTAACCTACCAGTCTATAAAAATATTTATCATATATAAATCGGTCCTATGTTGTGGCAATTTTGATGTTCTAGTGTTCCTAATTGTTTCTAGTTTTCCTAAATTGTTGATTTAGTTGACCTGCATGGGCCACCACTAAAAACATGTCACGACCCGATCCCAAATTCTTGGGTCGACTCGGATCATGCCCAGCCTGCACCGTTGATGAGACGGCGACAGTAAGCTGTATTCCATATGCAGGTACAATCAACAACATTTGAAATTTTTAATTGCCACAACATTTAATTTAACGATAAAATAAACTTGTTCATTACAAAAGAGTTCACCACTTTTAAAATAACATTAATTTAAATAAAAGACAACAAATCTCCATCTAAGCAGAAGTATCATCATCAACATCAGGAACCTCCTCTGGAAGCATAGCAGGATACAGCTCTGGGTCGTAATAGCTACTAATCTGTAGCTCTGAGTCATCAATAGGACCTATTGGGTGTGGGGAATCCAGTCAGGAAAGGAGCAAGTACAATTATGAAAATAACAATTTGCATAATGAATAGAAAATTGAAATATTAAAATAACTTTGGAAACAATGATTTTCAACTATAAAACAATTGTGATTTGAGTATGCAGTATCTATGACCAGTTTAGGATGATTCACTTGTATCCTATTGATACGGTCCGGCCTAACCCCGTGTGAAGAGGTGTAAGCTCGCACATGTATTTACTATTGGGCTTTGATCATAGATAACTACACTACTCCCCATTATCCCGATGCAATGATTCAATGTGTTACTCTAGGAGAGAGTACGTGTAACAATTGTGTATTTAATATGCAATATTCTAATATTAATTAAACTGAAATTAACACAACCATACTTGCCTTGAATTTCAATTGGTCGAGATTTGTACTTCGGGATTCGAAAGGTCACGTTCTTCCTTGAAATCCTACATTCCGGGGAACTTTATCTCAGAAATACAAATACCAGAAAAATCTAGTTGCAATCTCTATTTGTCTTTCCTAGTCTATTTTAGTTATTAGCTAACTAACACAACATCACAACGTTTACTAATGAGTTTGAATTTAGAAATTCAATTTATTTAGGTTTTTCGGGAAAACTTGTAATTTTCAATTTAAATATAAAACTTGGTATTTTATTAACTTATTGGGAAAAAGATTGGTGTTTTATAATAACTAAATAAAAATATAATTTCTTTTCTTAAAATGAGAAAATCGTGAATTATTAATTAATAATTAATAATATTATTGATTAATCCTACTCGTTTACTCAATCCCATAATTCACAAATCTAATGTTCCTACTGATTACAAACTTTTGCAGAAAATAAAAGAATAGGCTTATGCCCTTACAAATTAATACATGAATTTAAATAAGAGAAAAATGGGTTAGTCCTTTTAAATCACCTAAAAATTAAATAATAAAATTTTAACTAAATTTGTAAATTATTAGAATGTCTCAGAACTGGTCCAATCTTCAAATACAGCTACTCTGCCTCAACGTCCGGACGAACCGGTGCGTTTGCATTTCGCTGGGGCCTATTGACCAATATGGTCATCGCCCAAAAATATTATTAAAATAATATTTATCAGAAAAATTATTTTAAAATCTTTTAATAAATTTTCCGAAAATTTCGGCAGCACTCCCTCTGTTTTCGGTCAACCCAAAAACTGGGAACGCGTCCGATACCTGCAAAATAATTTCCAAAACTCGAAATTCATATATATATCCATAGAACATATTTTTCCAAAGCCAACACAGCATTTCCGAAATGATAACGAAATTCCCGAAACCCGAAACCATTCCGATTTAACTTCCCAAAAGAATTCAATTCCAGCATATTAACCGAAAATTCCCAACAGAACCCAAAAGCAATAACAGAACATTATCCAATCTCATTCACAGAGCTTAAGAGCAAAAATTTGAATCTCCAATCATTTCCATTAATTCTCGAAAACCCGAGAATACAGAAAACAGAGAATCTCTTCTTAAAAAGTTCTCAAAAATCCGAGAAAAACTACAGAACCCAGTTCTGTCCTAATAATTCTATTTAATCACAGAAAACAAACCACAGCAATCATTTCCGAGATTTTCGGAAAAGCCGAAATAGCAACGTAACTATTACGTTGTCGAAAACCGAAATCCCGAAGGATTCGGGGACCAGAGAATTCATCATCGACAGAAAGGAAAATAGAGTTCCAGAAATTATACCCAAAACCGAAGTCGAAGGAAATCCCGAATTTGGGTCGCGGTACCGAACGGCAAAACGGACAGTGCTGGACATGGACAGGGGCGAGCAAAGGGTCGACGGACGAAGGCCACGCGGGGTGCCGGCGGTGGACGGCGGCGGTCGCCGGTCGGGCGCGGGCGGCGGTGACGCGGGTCCGCGCGGGTCGACGGGAGCGCCGGGAAGCGGCTCGGTCGCGCTGGAAAGGGGCGTCGGCCTCGGGAAAACTCGGCCAGTGGTTCGCCGGGGAGGATCGAGAAGGGGATCGCCGGAAAATAGTTGATTTGGAAAGAGGATGAAGAAGATGGTGATGGTGTGGAAAAAAAATGATGGGGAAAAGCCCCTTTTATAGGAAATAGGTAGTGAAGGTTACCATTTAAGAAGATGGAGTGCCATCCTGGCTTGATGGTCGGCCGGTTATGGAAGGCGAGGGGGTCGACGGGTGGGGAAGAAGAAGAAAACTTCTTCGGTTCACAAAGGCCACTCACAGCACCCAACACTAAAGAAGAATGAAAAGGCTATTGAATGTTTTCTTCATCAGACACTTAATATATGTCATTCAATACCAAGAGTAAGTATAGACTTAATGGGTTGAGACATACGAATGAGTTTGAAACCCATTCAAGATTTATAGGTTAGCCTATAATTGGCTTGGGTTAGGTCCAATTGGACTTTAGAAAAATAATGAGTTTGGGCCAGGATTGAAACTAATGGCCAAAGCAATGGGTTTCAATAAAATTTAAAGGCTTTGGGCTAGGAAAATTTTAGACAACTAAAAATATTTTTAAAGGAAATATTATTTAGAAAATTTTTGTACAATTTATAAAATATTTTATGTTCAAATTTGGGTTCAAGTCCGGGCTGACATGCCAAAAATCCAAGTTTAACTATTTGGAAAATAATTTACTCTTAAATAAATATTATTAACATCTAACATTATTCTAAAGAAAAAAATTTATTGCTAACAAAATTTTATTTAGCAAATAAAAAAAATTAGAAGTAAACTAAAAATACGTGTTTCACAGATACGCACCTAGTCCTAAGTATTTTGGGTATGGGGCGTTACATATCGATAGTGTTGGCAGGGGGTGACGTGAGGGTGAAAAGGTGCAGAAGGGGTTATATATTAGAGGCGAGAGAGGAAGGGATATATATATATATATATATATATATATATATATATATATATATATATATATATATATAGAGAAAAGGTTTGGCTTCGGATGAATCATATCTGGATTAGAACAAAACTAGTTTAATCTAATCCAAACCAAATAATTGATAGTACCAATATTTTAGATTAACATTTAGTATTATAAAATAGATTGAATAATATGTCTTTAGATCTAGCTCGAATGAAAGATCAGAATAATACTTTTTAAAATGATATTTATTATTTTAAATAATCCTTAAAATAAATTTTCTTAAAATCAATTCTCGACGTATTCTTGAGAATAATTCAATTATTTGTATATAAAAATAAAACTAGATTAATTAAATCTAACTATAGTATTCGGTACAATATTAGTTCAAAATAATATTAATATTATCAAAAATAGCATTTTATAGTTATCAATCAAAACTAGATTATCAAATCTCAATCGCCATAATAGTTGCAAATATATTCAATAATATAAAATATTATTTAAAACAAGTTTTATAAATTCAAATCTTAAATGTAATTGCGGGTAATAAATCAAATAATTCTTAAAAGTATGTTTTCATAAATCTAAAAATCTATTTAAAAATAATTAGACAAACTTTTAGAATCAACCCAATTAAACACTGAATCAAATAAGTTCTAGATTTACTCAAAATCAATCTATCATGATTTGAAAACAAGACCAGATATTATTAGTAACATTTAAAATACATTTAACTAAATCTAACTTAATACTTTGTGAATAATAATAATGATTCCTTGAGTCAATATTCAAATATTAAAACATATTTTTTAAATCTTAAAAATAATTAATAAGTTTAAAAATATCGTTTATAAGATAAAATCATATGAAAATCGTTTTCCTTTAATAGTCAAAATATCTTTTGTATGCTAACAACAGATTTTCTACTATAAATATTTAAACAAACTAAAAATTTAAAAATCCGGGAAGAGGAGTTACACTGGGTAAAACCTTTTGCTACTAATCTAGCCTTATATTTCTCTATCGTACCATCGGCTCTAAGTTTCTTTTTGAATATCCACTTGCAACCTATTGGTTTACTGCCTAAAGGTAGGTCTGCTAAAAACCAAGTGTTATTCTCCATAATGGAGTTATACTCATTGTTGATGGCTTCTTTCTAGAAAGGAGCAATAGGAGAAGATATTGCTTCTTCATAAGTTGAGGGATCACCCTCTATCAAATAAGTGAAAAAATCTTCCCCTAAATTCCTTTCAATCATGCCTCTTTTACTTCTTCTAGGTTCTATATCTTGTTCATCTTGTGAACTTGATGGATGAAAATGAGAACTAGTAGCAGGGGTAAGAGAAGAGCTAGTAGGAGTGGATAAAATTCTATTCTTAAATGGAAATATATTCTCAAAGTAAACTGCATCTCTAGCTTCTATAACGGTTGTTAGAGATTTTATTTATTTCAGAATGAGTCACTAGAAATCTATTGGCATTGCTATCTAAAGCATATCCTATTAACACAATATCAACAGTCTTAGGTCCAATTTTCCTTTTTTGGGTTCAGGAATTCCTACCTTGGCTAGACATCCCCAAACTTTAAGGTAATTAATCCTAGGAGTTCGGCCTTTCCATAACTCATATGGTGTCTTATCATTAGACTTACTAGGTACCCTATTAAGGATATAACAGGCTGACAATAAGGTCTCTCTCCACAGATTATCAGGAGCACCTGAGCTGAGAAGCATGGCATTAACCATGTCTAATAGAGTGTGATTCTTTCTTTCAGCAACACCGTTGGACTGTGGTGAATAAGGAGCAGTTACCTTATGAATTATTCCATGTTATTCACAAAAATTATTCATTTCATTTGAGGTATACTCTCCCCTATGATCTGATCTAAGAATCTTAATCCTTTTATCTAACTGGTTCTCAGCTTCAGATTTATAGACCTTAAAAAATGTTTATAACTTCATCTTTGGTTTTAAGAAGATATGTGTAACAATACTTTGAATGATCATTTATGAAAGTGACAAAGTATTTTCTACCGCCTCGGGTCAAAATCCTATTGGAATCACAAACGTCACTATGTATATGTTCTAGGAGTTCCGAATCCCTATGGACAGATTTGAAAGGTAATCTAGTATGTTTGGCTTGAACAAAAATCTCACATTTGTGTTTATCATCAATATGAGTCTTAGTAAGATCTAAGTTCATCATCCTTTTAAGAGATCTTAAATTCACATGACCCAGTCTGCCATGCCAAACATTAGAGGATTCAACATTTGCAATACAAAAGAAGGATTTAAAATTTTATTCATAGTACTCAAAATAAAGATTCCATCTTTTACAAATCATTTTCCCACAAAAAGTTTATTCTTAGAAAAAAAAAACAACTTTATTAGCCTCCATTACAATCTTGTATCCTAAAGCTACAAGTAGAGACCCACTAACTAGATTTCTTCTAATTGACGGCACATGAAGCACATCATAGAGGGATAGAATTTTTTTCGATGTCATCTTATGATCTATTCTTCCTCTTCCTACGATCTGTGCCGTTGAGCCATCTCCTAGGGTTACATCTCCTCCACCTGATTCCTGATAGTTTGAAAAACATGAGCGATCAAACGAAATGTGAACATTAGCTCTGGAATCCAACCACCAATCATTAGAATGGTAAGAAATGTTTACTACAGGTTGATAGCTTATAGACCTGAAGGAGATTGATGACCCATTCAGAATTATGTTAGCCTCTGGCTTGCCTTTCCCCTTGAAGGAGGTCTTGACAGGTTTTTTTCTTCCTATAGAAGCAGTTGATGGCCGTATGGTTTGCTTTACCAAACACAAAATAAAATCTTCTCTGATCCTGAGTCTGACTGAAATTTTTAGGTTTCTGAGATTGCTGATGATGAGGTTTTTGGTAATAAAGGTTTTTGTGATGTGGTTGAAAACTCTGCTTCTTTTGAAAGAGTTTTTCTTGGGTTTGAGATGATGGTTAGACTTGGGTTTATCATGGGTTTCTACAAGATTTACCCTAGCTTTGGATTTTAACCTAAACTCTTCTTCTGTTCTAAGTCTCATTAGAACTTGAGCATAGGTAAGAGTTCCTTATAAATAGGTAAGATCTTTGTCAGCGTCAGACCAAGAAGGAGGGAGTTTGTCTATCAAGCATCCTATTTTATGCTCAGTAGAGAAAATTGTATATTTGGCTTGAACATGTCTAAGATGTTTTTAGAATTCATGAATTTGGTCATTGATAGGTTTATTATCTACTAAGATATATCTGTTGAACGTGGAGGAATTGAATCTTTCAATTCCAGCATCATCATAACCATATTCATCTTCCAAAGCAACCCAGAGTTCTTAGCGCTTTTATATTCAAAAACTATGTCATAGAGAGACTCTGACAAAGCGCTTAAGATTCTATGAAAACAGTGCTAGTCAATTTCCTTAAGGGTCTTAGGTTTGGAGGAAGAGGATGACCTGGTTACCCCTATGTCAGATCCAGTATTGTCAGAATAATTCGTGATGGGTGTGGACCCGTCAAAATGCAGAAATCGGACCTAAAATGGTTAGCCAAAATTTTATTTGGCTCTGCCACCTTTTGAAGTATGTGCTATTGAACTTTGAAGGTTTGCCAGTAAAGATCTCTTCCTTGACAGTCATGATCTCTAAAGTCTGCATAAATTTATATTTACTCAATAAAAAAAATTACGTTAAAAAAATAATTTTAGACGATCTTAGTAATTCACATTTAGTTTTCAAGTTTTGATCAGGTTAGGTTAGTTGTAGGGGCCGGATCCTAGCAAGTGGAGGTTTACTAGGAACGCTTAAGTACTTGTCGCTTAGACGATTAACGCCTTGTTGACAGAAGGGCCCTTTCGGCTTGTACCCAAACAAATCTCTACTTTAGAACTTTGAAAACAAAGGAGTAATTTACTAGATCAACAAACTTTTTACTTTAAAATATTGAGTAAATGAAACTAGGATTGACAAAATGTACTAATACAATCTTGTTTTAAGGGAAGTGTCAATTCCTAGAGACGCTTGTGATGTCACGACCCGCACCCACCGTGAGGGTACGAGTATGTAACAGCGCCCAGCCTATGCCGCAGTGTCGGCGGTAGAACGCTGTTCTAGGTCATGAACTATAACTAACACGATATAGAATAATCTCCAACTGGAGGCTAATCACAGAAGGTACAACTCAATCACAACTAGAGATAGAATATGGCACGATAAAATAGATAAGAAAATCCTCAACTGAGGTACAACAGAAATGAAATAACATAAGTTAATAACTACCAGTCTCAACATCTCTAAAATATACAACTCTGAAATCAAGGACAACAACTAATCATAAAAAGAAGAACAACCTAGACTATCTATGCTAAACATGGGTATCATCCTCAGCAGCTGCCTGAACCTCCCCAGGGGTCCAGGTTGCGAGTGTCATCTAGGCAAGCTCCAAAGTAAGGGGTGCAGGGTTTCTCATCATCCTCTGTAAAATTTTCAACAGGTCCAGTCAGGACGGGAGCGAGCACAATACATCTCATGCAGATCATAACGGGTTAGAAAATATAGATATACAAGAGAGTACGATACATGAAACTGAAAGAAAGTACATAATATAGATAGAGAGAGAACTGTAATGGAAATATCTACTATAAGTAGAGAGCTACCAGTGACTAGTGATTTAGAGTACAAAGTTGATATGTGAATGGCTGGATTTGCACATGAATATACTAAAGAGACGCACATGGCTATACTACTTTGGAATTGTTCACATGACTATTTATACTCCCCCATACCCCAATCAATACACAAGGATCCAGACAAGTTAGGTTACGTTCATGATTTTCACATGAAGCCCATAGATGGGTGTACATGAAGAATACATGAGGGCTCAGAAACTGAGTGCACATGAATTCCACATGAAGGCCCATGAAGGGTACACATGAAGTATAGGTTATCCATGAAATACACGAGAAACATGACCGAACATGATAGCACATGAGAGTATACGAGCGAGCACGAACGAGCATGAAGCACGTGAGAAACATGAATAACATGAGAGCGAGGAATACACGATGTACATGAAACATACGACATGATGTATCTGATGCTCTCGAGGGGGATAACATCTCAATGTAGGGATCCATATAGTACCAATCCGTGATAATATCGTGACAGCATCAAATAAGGTAAACTAGAGCAGGAATATAGTTCTAAGCAAGTTATAAAATGATCAGAGAATGTACTCGCCTGGTATCTGAATAGCTGTAGTAAATGTACTGTCCGAGATGAGGTACCTGACTCCTAGTTAGAGCAACACAAGTCAAGATGTATACACGGGATGGTAAATGAAATGTACAATGCATCTACATGCTGTCTAGGTCAAACTAGGCTAAAGTCAACACTTGGTTAACTCTAGTCAACCACACTAGTCAAACTAGGTCAACTAGGTCAAGTCCTAACCCAAATGAGTCTCACTAGGCCTAACGAAGCCTAGTTTAGCAATCAAGCACAATCCCAAAGTCACAGAGCAAACACATTATATATATATATATATATATATATATATATATATATATAAAATATATATATATATATATATATATATATATATACTCATCCAAGCATTCATATAGTGTCTATACACATTACATACCTAACATTCATCATGCATACATAATTCATATATTGCATTTATATTTAAACTGTATGTATCACATTATATATACATAAATAACATGCATTCCTATTTATACCTAACATGATACCCACATTCATATATGTATATATATATCATACACATATTCGAACATGACCTTAGGCCTATATATATAATTCACATATACAACCTCATATCCCTCAACCCCATATACTAAGATATGTGCATATAGTTGCCACTATCTAACCTAACTGAGACCTTACTAGAGGCCCAGGATTACTCTATGTTTTCAGCAAAGAAAGGGAGGGTCTCAGTTATCAGTGTTAGGTGGTGTGTGTAAATACATGGCAGTTTAGATAGGAATCTGGGTGTGTGATAAAGTGTATATATTGTGATAGGAAAGTTTGTGTGTAACCTGTTAGAAAACAGTGAAATATCTCAGGATTTGGACAACTCAAATAACATCTAAGTGAACTCCTAACTAATTACCTCAAAACTGGGATAATCTCTCAACCTAGTCCCATCTATCAATTCAAAAGACTGAACTAACACCCTCATCCCATACCTTAGGAAGAATTGAGTTCACACTCAGATTCAGTTGTGAGCACAAGACATTGTAGAGTGTGTGTCATCACTATGATTTTCAGGAAATGGCAATGACAGTAGGGTGTGTGTGTGTGAGCTATATAAGAAAACAGTGTCTCAATTTTAGTTAACCATATCAATTCAGTTAAATAATTCAAATAAGTGTTTAACTCAAAACATTAAATTCAGCCTTTAATCAAGTCTCCAATCTTAATACAATGTGAATCAAACCAAATCCCCAATCTATTCTCATGATTTGTGCAATGGTGTGTAACATACAATTGTGTGTCAAATGACAGTTTGTTCATGTGTATGTGTAAAGTTTATCCCATAGGTTCTCGGCCATTATGCTTATATTCAAACACTTAAAACAGTAAAACCAAGTTAAACCCAGAAATCTGTGTGAATGAGTGAAACATACTTCAGTGCAATGTGTGAGTGAAATGTAGGGTGTTCCCAGGAAACCAAAATCAATGAAATGTGTGCCCAAACTTAGGAAATTAGTAGAGTGTCAATGCGTGTCCCAGAAATCAGTGAAATGTGAGTATATCTCAGCTATGTGACAGTTCAGTACAACATCTCATTGAAATTTCGAAGTCATAAGTAACATTGAAAGCTAAAATCTCATGCCTAGCATAAATCGTAATATGTGGTTCATTCCCAGAAATATATAGGTGTATCTACATCACAATTAAATTAATCAAAACAGTATATCACATTCGAATTCTCAGAATTTCAATTGACAGTTGCACGTATCAGAAAATCGAGAAATTGACAAATTCAAATGTAAAAGCAACTAATTAATTAAACTAATAGGTTGGTAATGAACCCCCTACATGTGCTCGTGTCCCACCATTCATTTCGTGTCCAAGACTGGACACGAGTGTCCAAACAGTGAATGTGATACTCAGTGAAACAGTCAATGAAGACTGCCTCGTGCAGCCATGTCGAGTCCAATAGGACTCGACACACAACACGAGAAGGTCGTGTCTGTGTCCAGTAATAGAGTGGGTCTAGGGCTAGGGAATAGATACCCTGAATCGGGTCTAGACTGTGTCGTGTTCGAACTAAACGTATGTATCAGACGCAATTTTCTGCGCGTAGCAGTGTAGTGTCAATTCGATGCAGGCAGGATTTCTCCCAAACCGCTCGATAAGATGAGCTGAAATTTTGTCAGTGTGGTGTCAGACACGTGGCCTAGGTGTCCACAAAATTTTGTGTCAAGACGTGATGTGTCGTGTCCACTACAGTGCTCGAGAGGCAGGGCAACCGTGTGCGGTGTCGTGCAGCGTGTCCACGGCCGTTTTCGACACGGAAATAACACGAAAATACTTTCAGTCTTCACAAAAATTAATACACACATGTAGATCTAGGGATCCATATAATTAGTTTTACAAAAATCGAAAATAAAATCTTATGAGGCATTTCATCAAACACATGCACATACACCATGATACGTATCCGATACGAACACCAAACGGACATGAAATCCACCCAAACTCTGGGGACAGCTAGGGGACACCTAGGGCTAGCCTAATATGCAAAGAAAATGGAATATTAAATCAATTTAAGGGATTTTACCTATAGGTGCAATTTGCAAGGAAAAGTCTCAATGGGGGTGTTCTCCTTGATAGCCAAATGCTCCAATTTGGTTCAAACCTGAGATTTCTTTCCATGGACATGAAATAGAGCTGGATTAGGAACTAATGCAAAAGACTACAGTAGAAAAGGATTAAAAATAAAGAATCTAGGGATTGGAGAAGAAATGTCATTACCTCTTTCTTCAATTTATTGAAATCTCAATAAAGAGGCAAGAACAAATAATGAGGAGATTATTTATAGGGGGAATAGCCCTAGGTGGCTGGTCATAAAGAGAAAGTTAGGGTTAGGGTTGAGTCTAATGGGCTATGGACCTATTTGTACTAGTCATGGAACCAAATTTTAAGTATCAAGCCTATGGTCCAAATCACTAAGCCTTCTATCCAAGTCTTGATTCCTACATGACTAACTTAGGTTGACTTAAGTTAGACTAGGGTCTCACCATGCTAATCAAGTCACCTTAACTAGAGTCAACATCTAGGTTAGTCTCTTAAGTCACAACTAGTAAAAGTCAAATCAACAATCGTCAATCCAATAAATAAATAAATAATTCTAATAAGTCAAAATGACCAAATTACCCCTAGACTAAAAATGATAATAGAAACACCCTAATCACATAGCTAGGCTCTAGGGCAGACAGTCTCTACGGTTTCACTAGCTGCACATCAAATCATAAGTCATAATTTTTAAATAGTTTTTAAATGATTAAAAATTACCAAAAATCATATTATTAATTAAATATCATAATTAAATAAATTAAAATATAAAATTTTAAAATTACCCTCATTTTAGAAATTGGGTGTTACATGTGAAGCAACACTTGTTTTATGACTAATGAATATCAAGGTTGCTAAGAAGAATTGTGATAAGCTAATTATTAAGTATGAATAACAATTTCTAATAAAATTTAATTCTAAACAAATTTTGATACTATATGCAAATATAGCAAACTTGTAGAAAAGTTGGACAAACTTGGCAAAGTTATTAACAAATTATAATAGTAAATGTATGTATGTCAACAATAGCAAGTTATTTCGTCTAATATATTGTTAACAATAGCAAACTAAAAATATATTGTTAACAGCTTGAACAAGAAAGTTGTGAATAAATTTAACAGACCGAACTTTTGTAAATGCAATTGATAAAAAAATTGTAGAAACAAGAATTATTGTTAGACAATAAAACGTATGAACTCTTAGATTGTTATTGTTTCTTCCATTTTCTCACTTTTAATATCTGCAACAAAAATAAAAATACTAAATTGTTACCGGCCTCCGGGGAAGTCGCGCACGTAGCACTGCCCTAAGAGTTGATTCGGGTCTATGTGCAGACTTGTTCTGAATGCTCCTAGTGGCGAAACCCCTGCTCTACCAGTATCTCCTCCTCGCACACAAATCGGAAAGAATGACTTTGAACTTAGCTTTGCCCAAATATTGAAGACTGAAATTTGTTGTTTGTAGGTGAGAGTAGAAGGAGAGATTTTTCTTGTAGGAGATTCACACACAAGAAAACAAAGTTGTGTTCAAGAAGAAGAAATAAACACTATATATATATATATATATAGCAATCGAGCCCATCCAATTTCCTATTAATAGCAACATATGAATGGTGCTCCATTAGAAAAGGCCAAAGTTAAGGAGCAAAATAATAGGACAATAGAAGACTTGGTTTTTGTGTTAACATGTTCAAATGTATACAACACACCCTTCTACTAATCTTCATGCTTCTTCCTACAATAAAGGACATAATTGCTAACATACATGATAGCAGTAGGATAGAGACGTCGTTATCGTCGTCATCGTCATCATCATCATCATCATCATCATAGCGGTCTACAACTACAAAATGTTGACAAATAGAGTCTTCTTGAGTTGCTTGAAGGCGATGGTCGCAATATAATCTGTTTATATTTTTTATTTTATACATTGCAAGTTGTATATGTTTTCAAACAAGCTCAACTTGATAGAGAGTGTAAAAAAATTATGGATTACTATGATCTCAGTATCCTAGGATATTTAGGATTTATTTTCTTATAAATCGAGTATATAATTCTAAGTATTGTGTTCATCTTTTTTTATTTTGCTTTATTGCAATTGGGTTTAACTTTGTACTTCATAATTAGTATAAATAAGATAAAGCTATCATACAAATAACATGTTGGTTATTCTCTAGATCAACCTTCCTCAAATAAGCGATCCTATTTAGCATTCATTTCATTCATTTTTGCACCGGTTGCAGGTTGTCACATACGACACCCTTTTTTCTTTTCTTTTTAGAATTCTCCAATTAAATCCAATCATAAATATTTGTCTTAAAAAAGCTAATTTTCTCTCTTAAAATATAATTTAGGAAAGAGCAACAAATGAGTAGTTGATTTATTGATTTGATTGAGACAATATTGATAATTACAAACCTTCTTTGTAACAAATACTGATGTACATGGTTACCTTATTTGCAACAAATATGTGTGTGCATCATCGTATTGGCCACAAAAGAAAAATAATATTATGAAATAAAATTTACTTTTTTTAAGTATTATTGCACTTAGGGACTGTTTGATTGCTGTAAATTAAAATTCATTGTTGCAAAAGATATATAAATGATGTTATAATCATTTTGACTGCAAATGAATATTTATAACAGCTTTTGTTGCAATCAAATGACACCATTTATAATAAAATAAATACCAAAATTAATATAAAATAGCACAGTAAATATGATGCATGATAGCATTTACTACCAACCAAACGTAAATTGTAAATACTACACCAAATGTGAGCACAGTTCCACAACATGGATGGACTATAATAGCCCACCACAACATGAACAGACTTTTTTTTTTCTAAGTCATTCTTTTTTGTATTCGAATGCCAAAGAAAATGTACACGAAAGAAATTTAATTTTGAAGAAAAACGAAAACAAGAACAAATAGTTCCCCTACTTTCCACTCCAAATTATTTAGGGTGCGTTTGGATGCATGTTTAAAGTCAAGTTTTTGAGTTTAAACATAGCCTTCTCTCTAAAAGCTGTTTGGCTCTTGAATCTCAAGAATGACTCTTATTTTTTTTATCATAAAATAGTGTTTAAACATAGTTTTGAGAGATAAGATTAAATTTCTTTTCTCAGTGTATGTTTACAACTTTTTTTTCTCTATCCTCTTTAGGGTCCTTACTCAAAGAGTCTGTCGGCTTCTCTCCATAATTTTCTCCCTCTACCACCTCTGCCCTGCCCTCTCCCGCCGTCAATCCCTACTCCTCCCAACACGAGCGTCGTGGATCCGCTCGTGGAGCCTCCGCCCTGGATCCGCTCGTGGAGCCTCCGTCGTCGTAGATCTGCTCGTAGAGCCTCTACCCCTAGGTGAGGATCCGAGAAAGACGACCGTGACGACACAAGCCAGTGGGGGTTGACCCCCTTCCCGACCTCGAACCCCTACACCACGTGCCTTCAGTGGGGAGGATGTCGACGATGCAAAGTCGGGATAGGAGGCAGTGTCGAAGAGGGTGAAAGCAACAACACGTGAGGTGGCACATGCCAGTAGGGGCTGTCTCCGTCGCAAAGTCCAAGAATGAGGACAACAAGAAGTTCATGCTGTCGTTGGATCTCAACCTCCCGCTTCGTCCGAGGATAATACTACTAATCCAATAGGAGCAGTCGTATTTTGTGAGAGATAGAGGCTGAACGCCATGTTGGAATTATTCAATAATTATGGGGCCACACATGTAAAATCAATTGTGTTTGGGCTATCTAAATAATTAAGCCAAATTAAAGTGGTCTATTTAAAAAATTGGCTTAAGGGTATAATTGTCATGGAATTAATGTGTAGATACCGAAGATAATTCTAATTTGACGAGGGGCCAAATTAAAAATATCACAACACACATATCTATATATATGTGTATTCATTAGGGTTATGGTCCCCAACTGATACGGCCACCAAGAGAGGGTTTTCTCTATTCTCTTTTGTATCCCCATCAACAAAGAGAGGAACAAAGATTTTATCTTTGTTATTAAGGGCCGTAGCGGGTTGGAAGATCGAACCCAAAAAAGAGACGATCGCTTCAACATCCATCAAGTCTAGTAATGGATTCAGGTACGCTTTTGCAATCAATTTAATTTATGTTCTTCATCTCATGAATCGACAAGGCACAATAAATTTTTAACAAGTGGTATCAGAGACACCATGTTTGATTTATGAGGTTGAAGTTTCAGAATCAATTTGTTGGTGTTGGTATTCAGAAACCCTAGATCACTATATTTAATTTAATTTAGGGTTTTGATTATTCCATCAATTTTATTATGATCCTCCAGTTTAGATCCATCCTTATACATATGGTTGAATTATTACTATTAATTTTGTTTGAAATTCTTCAATATATTTGGCGACTGCACGTGCCGATCAATGGAATATTGTTCCGTACGAGTTCTAGTTATTGAATAATATTATTGGCTTTTTTTTGAGAGGATCATGATTCGTCACTATGTTAGGATTCATGTGTACATAACTATGTAGATTCAGGCATGTCGATTCAGAAGTTTGACATGTTGATTCTACAAAATTCATAATTTGTGTAGATTCAGAAGCTATGTAGATTCAGAAGCTACATAGGTTCTGAACATGTCAAGCTTCTGACATGCTTCTGAACATGAATAGTGGCATGCTTCTGAACATGTCAAAGCTTTGACATGCTTTTGGAAGCAAGCAAAAGGTTTCTGAAACTTCGGGAATCATGAATTTGTAGATGCAACATGTCAAACTATACACATGGAGGAATAATTCTGAATCCTTTAATGTAGGAATCTTTGCTTGTGAGTTTGTATATGAAATTGATATTCTGGGACCATTCTTCAGTTCTTCGAAAATTAGGTATTATTTACTTCTTGCTTTATTATGTTGGTTCTCCCTTTTGATTGGCACAGTAGTAAAGATAGAAAAAAAAATTTCTATGCATCAGATATTTTGTTTCATGCAATTCGCACAACTATTGGTTATACGTTCTGATTGATACTAAAGTTTGGATTTATTTTCTTTTGGTTACATATACAACTATGGTTAAAGTGAATCGTTAGTATGCAATATTATTTTTCTATTACTTCTCTTGTATATATTTAGGATGACTAGATTATTACATAAATTTTATTATGTTGATAATCTTCATCTTAGTCAGATAAAAATTCATGTTTTAAATCATGCAAAAGATTCACATGTTTATCTTGTAGTAGATAGATTTTTGGCGTAATCTTTATAGATTATTTGATATAATCTTTGATGCATGATATTCAGTGGAATCTAATATGTTGATTATTGATTATTTAAATTTTAAAAATATGCAAGTACATAAGGATTTATGTTTATTTAATTTAAATAAGCAGAAGGATTTGGACATGATTCAGTTTTGTAAAATTTAGTCAACATTCAAATTTTTGGTACCTTTTGTGACTCGCAGTAGTTGTCTAATATTCTAAGTAGGCTCATTGAAACAAGACCAAAGTGACCTCTCTTGCGTAGATAGTCTATGAGGGATATCGGATGTTTGTGTGTGTATATTCATGCGGGTATTAGTCGACCCAAAGGAAGGTTAATACTTGGCCGAATTGCACACATACTTGTAGTGATAAATGTGTGACAATTGTAAGATTTACATGTGAATAATAATCCAATCCAAAGATAGGCTTATTATTTGACATGACTTATTGTCAACTTTTGATCATTACACCAAGAGTACCGCTTGCAGTTAATATCACTGTCCAAAGACTTGATATTAATGATGTACTAGGTATCTTGAGATGGGGTTCACCATTATTTGAATTTGTTTGACTATATTTTACTCTTTGGTTATTAATTAGAGCATGTCATTTTTGTTGTTTTGTTATCTTTACAGTTAATGTTGTTAAAATATCTGCCAATAAGATTTTAATTTTTATGTTTAATGGGATAAACTTTAAGGACAAAATGAAAATGACTACAGTAGCTGCTAAGGGTCAACCTCAAAAGAAACAATAATATAAAACTAAGGGTTGTTCTTTTGTGATAAGATAGGACCCATAAGGAAGAAATGTACAAAGTACCACGCATGGCGTATAAAAAAAGTACATTTTGAAATTTAGATTTAATACATAGAAACACATGGTGGTTAGATTCTGGTGCTACTACCCACATTAGTATTTATAGACAAGGTTGTCTGAGCTACCGAAAGCCAATTGATGGTGAAAGATACATCTATGTGGGTGACGGTAAATCGGTAGAAGTGGATGCAATAAGACATTTTATGTTATTTTTGGAACCGATTATTATTTGGATTTGATAGACACTTTTATTGTACCATCTTTTAGACGAAATTCAGTTTCAGTTTCCTTAATGGACAAATTTGGTTATCATTGTTCATTTGGAAATAATAAGTTTAGTCTATCTTTAAATCCAAATATTATTAGTAACGGTTTCTTTAAGGTTTATGATCACGTATATTCAGTTGAAACTATTGCAGCTTGATGAAACCTTGCAAGTGGAGTCATGTGGTACTAAACACAAAATTAACAATAATAAAAATTTAACCTCATTATGACATAAGCGATTATGTTACATCTCTAGAAATAGAGTTTAACGGCTTGTATCTGATGAGATTTGGATTCCATTGACTTTATAGACTTCAATGTCTGTATTAAATGTGTAAAGGGAATATAAACCAAAGTTCAATTGTAAGCAACTACTTTATTGGCTATGCTGACAAATCAAGGGGTTAATAATTATACGATCCCACACAAAAGAAAATTTTGAGACGAGAAGTGTAATAGTTTTTTAGGATGTTGAGTTTGGGGGAGAAATAAAGTCATGATCATTGTCTTTGAGAAAGAATCAATTACGATTCATACTATCACTTTTGACGATGTGCATGATTCTATACCTGTCATGATCAAGATGTGAATTCAGAGCCTCAATAAGATAATGTCGAATTACCTCTATAAGTCGTTGTTGAGATACCTTAACAACGACAACGTAGCGGCATCCCATTCAAGATAATGAAATTATTCCTAAGGAACAAACTCAACAACCTCAAGAACCAGTAATATTAAGATGGTCCACCAGAGAAAGGAGAAATATAATTTCGGATAATATTGTCATATTTCTCTAGGAACGTGAGGAAGACTGTGGATACTGGAAGATGATCTAATCAACTTCCGTCAGGCTATGGAAAGTTCCAGTTCTCAAAGTAGATTGATACAATAAACAAGGAGTATAAGTCCATGCAAGACAATAAAGTTTAAGAACTTGTCCCATTACCAAAAGTTATGAAGTCCATTGGTTGCAAGTGGACATTTAGAACCAAGAAGGATTCGAAGGGTCATGTGGAGAGGTATAAAGTACGTCTTGTAGCTAGTGACTTTACTCAAAATTTTGGGATTGATTTTAAATTTTTTTTCTCTTCAGTATCTTTGAAAAACTCCTTTAGAATAATCATAGCACATGTTGTACATTTTGATCTTGAGTTACATCAAATGGATGTCAAAATGATATTTTTCAATGGTAACATTGATGAAACAGTTTATATGGTGCAACCAGAAAACTTTGTGTCGAAAGACCCAAAGAATATGGTTTGCAAATTGATAAAATTTATTTATGAACTCAAGCAAGCTTCTCGTCAAAGGTACTTCAAGTGATTATCTCGTTTGGTTTTGAGATGAACACTGTTGAAGATTGTGTGTATCACAAGTTCAGTGGGAGTAGGAATACTTTTTTGGTTTTGTATATTGATTAAAGTATTCAATGCAAACCAGGTGACCTCTCGTTAAAGGAGACAAATTCAGTCTCAATCAAGTGTCCTAAGGTTAGCCTTAAAATTAAGAAAATACAATAGATTTTTCCTTCATGATCAGTTGTAGGGAGTCTAATGTATGCTCAAGTATGTATGCGTCAGGATATTACGTACATATTAGGATGTTAGGCAAATATTTAAGCAAATATGGATGGATCATTGCGTAACAGCCAAACTACTTAAGTAATTAATAGAAAATAAGAAATTATATGCTCTTTGTAGGAGATCGGATAATTCTGGAGATCATAAGGTATTTCGACTCCGATTTTGTTGGATGCCACCACAGTAGGAGATCCACATCAGGTTATGCTGACTAATGGAGATATATTTTGGATGAGTGTCAAACATGCACTCATAATTTCTTCTACTATGGCAGTAAGGTTTATAACATGCTGTGGGACATCTATTCAGGGAATATGGTTGCAAAATTTTGTCACAAGGTTGCACCTACAGTACGGTGTTAAAAGACCACTTAAATTATGGTTGACAATAAATCAGCAGTAATGTATTCCAAAAACAACAGAAACTTGTATAAGTCAAGGATATTGACATAAAGTTTCTAGTTGTGAAGGAAAGAATTCAGAATGGTTAAAGTGTCCATATAACACATTATGACAAACTCCATTTTAGCGGATCCGCTCACAAAAGCATTATCACCCAGGGTCTTTCATGAGCATACTGCTCATATGGGTGTTAATTGAGAATATGGCAATATAGTGGGAGTTTGTATTTTATGTATTTGGATGCTATTTGGTTTTGGACACATTTATGTATTAAAGTATTTTGGATATTTATCTGATCAGATATGGAAATTCAGTTCATTCTGTTTTCATTATGTTAAAGTATTGATCTCATTAAAGTTAAGGAGGACCAGTTGGAAATAGACATGTATTGATCACATTGCGTGTAATTTCTATGCTACGCATCCATAATTGATCTATGTCGTTTAGCTATACTGGTATATATGACCATTGATGATTTAGTTACGCTATATGTGACGAAGGCCGCTTTGATCATATATTGATATAGTTAATGGACGAGATTGTCCGAATATACCCTAAGGATTAAGATATCAATTTATGAGCTCACGAAGGTTAACACAATTATAAGGTTACATATGTGGCCCAGTGGGAGATTGTTGGAATTATTCAATAATTATGGAGCCACACATGTAAAATTAATTGTTTTTGGGCTATCTAAATAATTAAGCCAAATTAAAGTGGTCTATTTGGAAAATTAGCTTAAGGGTATAATTGTCATGGAATTAATGTGTAGATACCGGAGATAATTTTAATTTGATGAGGGGCCAAATTAGAAATATCATAACACACATATCTATATATATGTGTATTTATTAGGGTTATGGTCCCCAACTCATACAGCCACCAAGAGAGGGTTTTCTCTATTCTCTTCTGTATCTCCATCAACAAAGAGAGGAACAAAGATTTCATCTTTGTTATTAAGGGCCGTAGCGGGTTGGAAGATCGAACCCAATAAAGAGATGATCGCTTCAACATCCATCAAGTCTAGCAATGGATTTAGGTACGCTTCCGCAATCAATTTAATTTATGTTCTTCATCTCATGAATCGACAGGGCACAATAAATTTCTAACACGCCAGTCCCTACGCAGTCTGAGGCCAGTCCCTACACAGTCTATGACTAGCTTAGTACTAGCTCACTACTATCAAATGCTGGTGTGGCGGAAAGAGGTAACCAAGTTTACATGTTTAGCTGGTTATCATTAATATTAATATTAAAATTAACACTAATATTAGAATTAACATTAATATTAACTTTAACTTTAACATTAACATTAAAATGAATATTAACATTAAATTAAAATTATCATTAACATTACATTTAATACTAAAATTAATATTAACTTCAAATTAACATGAATATTAATATTAATATTAGTATTAATATTAACATTAATTAGCATTAATATTAATTTTAACATTAACATTACAATATTAACATTAAATTAAAATTAGCATTAACATTAATTAACAATATTTTTTTGGGTAATTAATTTTTTGGGTTAAAACATGACATTCAGCTGCCATGTCACTTTCCATGTCAGATGCCACATAATGAGAGATGTCATCACCCAAAATTTTTGGGAGCTAATTAACAAAAGAGAAATGTTTAAAGAATATTTTTCAAAAGCTGTTGACCAGCTAAACCTGTAAACTTGGTTACCTCTCTCCACCACATTAGCATTTGCTAGTAGTGTGCTAGTACTAAGCTAGCCATACAACAAGATTGTTATTTATTTTGTTTACATTTTTTTGAACAAAACTAAACATATCTATAAAAAATTATTGACAAAATTATTTTCTTTAAATATTTTACCAAACAAAATCTTTAACTTTTGTTTCTTAAAACTATTTTTCAGATGAAAGTAACAAAACACAAAGCATAATCTATATACCCAGAAAATAATTTTATAACATATTCTTTGAATTTTTTTTTTGGCTAAATTATAACTTGATACCCTCAACTATTCCATATTTTCAACTTAATATCATCAACTTTGATAGTTACTAATTTAATACCCTCTCTCAACTAATATTTTAAACTTGATCCCTCCGTCACCCTAATTGTTAGTTTCAATAATAATAATAATAATAATAATAATAATAATAATAATAATAATAATTTCTAAACTATCCTCCTCCACCCGACCGTTGCCCCCATCCCTCCCCCCCCCCCCTCCTCGGCGCCACCCCACTACGGGCACCCCTCCCAAACCTCGCCCGCCACCCCCCTCCCCCACCGCCAACACCCCACTGCACGTGCGCCCCTCCGCCGCACGCATCCCCCCTCCCCCGGTGTTGCCACACCACCGCGCATGCGCCCCTCCGCCGTGCGCAACAGCCCCCCCACTCGTGTCTCCTCCGCGCGCACCTTGCCGGCGACGGTGGCTGCCGTCGGCTGTGCAACCTCCCATCCGGCTGCCGTCGCCGGAGAAAGAGGAAGGGCTAGGGGCGGGATTGGGAAGGATATTTTTGTCATTTACTAGCTCGATTAATACCGTTTGAAGAGAGGGTTTCAAGTTGATGCCTATCAAAAGTTGAGTATATCAATTTGTGATTTAGCCAATTATTTTTAGAACTAAATTTCAGAAAACCTATCGAGACGAATCTTGTTTTTTTATTTCAGTTTACAGAATTTTTTTAATTATGAAAGAAAAAATTAATAAATTTTTTTACCGAACTCGATTGACTCGTGTGATTACCTAAAAAAAAGTATAAGATGATGATTGGATAACGAAATACTAATGGATCACGAGGTCGATTATTCATTCTATTTATAAAAATAGTGGTAGTTGGGTGCTGGAATTACAATTTCCCAACCAAAAGAAACAACAAAATTAGGCCCAATGTATGCGTCTCCGTACTCATAATTGAACAACCCAAAATCGTTGGATCTCCCCATAAACCCTCCTCCTCTTCTTCTTCCTTCCATCCCCAAATTGAAGAATGGAAACTTCCCCGGTCAACCACCGGCTTCCAGAGGCCGACTCCCTGCCCGACGGCTTCGTCGAGACCGAAAACATCACACCGTCCCCCGCCGCCGCCGCCGCCGCCGAGGAAGAAGATCCGCAGCAGCCCGACGATGGCGGGTCGGAGAAATCGGCTAACGACGACGGTGGGAACGGAGGAGGAGGAGGAGCAGCAGCTCCGAGAGACTACAAGGATCTGGACTCGTCGTCCGAGTCCAGTGGCGGCGTCTTCATAGTTCCCTCTCCCGAAGACACTCACCAGACCTCTCAACAAGGTCTTCCCTCGCACTTATAGTGAACATACAAGAATGCGGTGACGAGGTTTTAGAACCCATTGTGATTTCCGTCACAGTTTGCCCTAAGCATGTAGGTAGCACGGAAATGCGTCGGGCACGACGTACGTGCCTTGTTCATACCACCGGTTCCGTGTCCCGTTGTGTTATATTTTTGTCGGTTCTACTTTGCGAGGGGAACCCCAATGTAAGAGACTTTAGGAACAGCAGGGCGCAAAAGACACTCCGAAAATAAGTGCCTTGCCCGTGTCCCATCGTGTGGAGTACTCCCTGAACATGAGATGGACACTCGAAAACGCTACGTCTTTTCCTCGTTGTCTTCCCCTTGTCGTACAGCGTCTACGTTCGTGTCAATGCAACATAGCCAAAGGAAGAAATTGGACGCAAGAAGAAGTACCAAGTCGAGCACCCTTTGTGGGATTTATGAAAGATTTTCATCTCAAGAAGGCCAACAATCAAAACAATGTTTATTGAATAGGAAAGGAGAGAGTGGACAAAGTAATAGACCTTAGAAATGGTGTGGCCCATGAGATGGAAAAAAATTTGGTTAACTTGCTAGATTAACCTTAGAAATTTATTTGACTTTTAGATCCGATGGTTGTGGCATGCTCCCGTTTGTCTTTTCTAGAGTTATAGGATCTAGTAGCTTCTGCTCTTCTGTTCTGGTGATAAACGTGTGGTAGTGTATTTCGGAGTGCCCGTGGCGTGTCTAATATGTGTGCCTGGCACAACATAATCGCAGCATGAATTTCAGAGTGTTCATGATTCTTAGGTCCTAGCGTACCTTCGAGTGCACGTGTCGTTTCCGGTGCGTGTTCGACATGATCCAGGATGGGAACGCACCTAGTTTGGAGTGTTTGTGTTTCCTAGTACTTCAGTGATGGTAGTGATAGATGGCATTTGACATATAAGATCCTTCACCCGCAACAAGGAGGGTGAAGTGGGTTACGGAAAAATAGGTGTTGAGTCCGTAGCATCGTGTCTGAAATGTGTCGTATCAAATAAGTGTCCGTGCAACACAGACTAGGCCACAAAAAAAAAATCAATGTCGTGTCCGTGTTATCTTGCCCGTATCACGCAGCGTCGTGTTTGTGTCCGTGCAACTTTGCGGAAGGAAGAAATAGGAGGGAAGCAAAAAATACTAAGTCGAGCACCATTTGTCAAATTTATGGGAGGCTTTCTTCTCATGAAGCCCAACAATCAAAATAGGGCTTATTGAATAGGAAAGAAGAGAGTCGAGAGCAAGAAATAGGAGGGGGGGGGGGGGGGGGGGGGGGTGGCAAGTAAGAGAATTTAGAAATGTTATGGCCAATAAGATGGAAAAAGTACTCTGGTTAACTTGCTAGATTAGTGCTACTTTAAAAAATTACTGTGTTGTTAGATGGCTGTGGCGTGTCCATCTTTGTCATTTCTTGAGTTTTAGGATCTACTACCTTCTCTTCTGGTGATAAACACTTGGGAAAGAACACAGGGAATGTAAACAATCCACTTCACCCTCCTTGTTGCCGGTAAAGGATGTTATATATCAAATGCACACCTTGCAAATGCATAACTAACTATATCATCTAGAGTATCACAGCTATTATTGTCGTCTACACCCCGTCTTAAAATTGCTGCTTATTTTGTAATTAAAACAATCAAGGAGGTTCGACGGTTAAAGTTGAAACCTTTGCTGGACATTAACACCTTCCATCTAGTGAAACTTTCTTTTATAGGTTATACAACGTAATTGCAGCCAGCTATCTTCCTTCTAACAACTATAACAAGACTGCATTAGAAATGCTTAAAGGTTTATCTCAAGGTTCGTTGTACGGGTATTTGTATCAATTTTGGAGCATTTATGAGTATCGGGTTTGAAATTTTCAGCGGGATTTGGGGTTATATGGTGATTTTTAATTGGTTGATTTCGGTAGTTTCGGCTGATACGTAAAATTTATATTGCATCTTTAGATACTAGTTAGTCTGTTAGTGCAATATTCATTCAGTCACTCCTAATCTTTCTATACTACTATGTAATAAGGAAAGTTGGCTTCATCTTGAATTTTTTCTTCCAAATATGCCCTTTACCTAATTTTACTAATTAAAATTGTTCATTAAATTTAATGTGGGCAGCTAGGTAATTACATATAGATTTTTTTAGAGAAATGTAGTTTGCTGTTGTGATGCCTTTTGATTTCCCAAGTACAAAAAAGTTAATTTAAAAGGAGGTTAAAATACGTGCAAAGCACGTGCATATATGCTAGTACTTAAAAGCAAAGAGTATTAGTAATTTACAAAATTAGTTGTTTTTGTAAGTGGAGATGACACCCTCATTTAGTTGAATAGATAGAATAAAACAGGAACAAATTATTCTTCTAGTATTTTATTGAGTCTCTTGGAAAAATAATAATTATTTGATAGTTCGATCTTTCTAGAAATTCAGTGATTCACAGAAACCAATGGCTCTAGAAATTTAGTGATTCACATAAACCAATGGCCTTCCAAATGAGGATTACTTGCTATAAATTTACAGAAAAGTAAAAGTATATGAAATAATAATTTGGACCTACTTTCTAGTCTTCTATCGGCATTGCCAGAGTGCATACATTGGAATTTTTGGGATCCTTTAACTAGTTGATTTTGTAAAATTGTATGTTTAAGTAGGCATTTGCAAAGGCATAAATTCTCAGAAGAGCACATGTTTGTTTAACCAGTTTTTGATAAAGAAAAAACTTGTATAAAGTTTGTAGAAAGTTACAATAAAAATTCTCTAAGAAGAGAGTTTACAATGAAAAATCTAGAAGTTGAGTTCTAGGAAAGTGTGCCGATGGAAGTCTGGTCAACGCGTGAGTCGTGACCACTATTTTCTACTTTCTACTTTTATGTTCTGTTCCAGTAACAACTTCACCAGATCAGCTTTTTATGCAAGTTAAGGGTTTCACAAGATTCCCTTAGTACGACCAACATTGGGCGTTGGCAGATTCACAATCCTCTTTCTTATGCTTCAGAGTGCTGATATTTTGTTGTAACCAAAATTCCTATTATATGCTGGTTAGTTTTACTCTAAAAGCAAAATCCCAAATGGGGAGCCTTGCAGCTCAGGACTAGTATAGTCTTATATTTTAGATACTATATGGTTATTGTGACAAATGGGTGCAAAACAGAATGAGGTTTATGCCAATGCATGTAAAATTTGCAGTTATTTACTTGAATAATTCTTCCTATTTTTTACTATCTTCATTACGACTAAATTCTTATTTGTTAGCTAATCATATCATATATTGCTTAAGAAATTACCCAATTATCATTAATTACTACTCATATACCTGACTAAACTATTTTATTAGCTTTCTTACTTTTTATAAAATAGTCTAATCTATTTAACTAAATTATTGCAAAATATAACAAATTTTTACATGTGACTATTCTGTGGACTAAACTATGTTCTGCAAGTTTGTTACTATTCTTTGAATTCCCTCCTCTTACTATCCCTTCTTTTCGTCCTTTTTCTGCTTCTTTCTATCACTCATTCTTTCTCTTCTCGCTTATTCGTAGTTGGTGTAGTTTATTCTCTCTTTCTATTATCGTGGTTTATTTCCTCTCCATTCTCTCTCTCTCTCTCTCTCTCTCTATATATATATATATATATATATATATATATATATATATTAATAGTGTCGGCTATCGAGCATACTACAACGCTCCATACAAGAGTTAAAATACAAATCTTATCCTCACAAATATAAGTCATATAGTTTATATTTATTATTGATCACTATTTTCTTCTTTCTACTTTTTGTAATGTTATAAATTTCGCTAGGCGGGTTCGGTACGCCGAAGGGGCGCCTAGCGCCTAGGCCGCCCAGACGGTGCCTAGGCGCCGAACTGTTTTTTTTCTTTTTATATTTTTTATATCCATATATTTATCATGTATATGCTATAGAGGACCCAATAAAAGTTTGGCAACTTGGTTAGTAGCTTATGTCTTAAGGATTTATTTGTTGGGAGTGGGGTCACAGGTTCGAGTCACCCTCTTTTTTTTTATGATAATATTTTCTTTTTAAGCTCTCTTTCCACTCTCCACTCTCCACTCTCCACTCCTCTTGTCTTTCTCTCCTCTTCTAGGAGCCGACTAGGGCCTCCTAACGCCTAGGCTGGCTGTCTGGGGGTTTCCGGTGCGGCCGGAGGGCGCCTAGCGCCTAGGCGGCTGCCTAGCGCCTAGGCGGCTGCCTAGGCCGAAATTTAGAACACTGACTTTTTGAGTTAAAATATAAATCTTATCCTCACAAGAAAATTTCTTTAAGAAGAGAGTATACAATGAAAAATCTAGAAGTTGAGTTCTAGGAAAGTGTACTGATGGAAGTCTGGTCAGCGCGTGACCACTATTTTCTACTTTCTACTTTTATATTCTGTTTCGGTAACAACTTCACCGGATCAGCTTTTTATGCAAGTAAGGCTTCCACAATATTCCATTAGTACGACCAACGTTGGGCGTTGGCAGATTCACATTCCTCTTTCTTATGCTTGAGTGCTGATATTTTGCTGTAACCAAAATCTCTATTATATGTTGGTTAGTTTTTATTCTAAAAGCAAAATCCCAAATGGAGAGGCTTGCAGCTTAGGGCTAGTATAGTCTTATATTTTAGAGACTATGTGGTTATTGTGACAAGTCATGGGTGCAAAACAGAATGAGGTTTATGCCAATGCATGTAAAATTTGCAGTTATTTACTTGAATAATTCTTCTTCCTATTTTTTTACTATCTTCATTACGACTAAATTCTTATTTGTTAGCTAATCATATCATATATTGCTTAAGAAATTACCCAATTATCATTAATTACTACTCATATACCTAACTAAACTATTTTATAATCTTTCTTACTTTTTATAAAATAGTCTAATCTATTTAACTAGATTATTGCAAAATATAACAAAATTTTACATGTGACTATTATGTGAACTAAACTATCTTCTGCAAGTTTGTTACTATTCTGTAAATTCCCTCTTCTCACTATCCCTTCTTTTCGTCCTTTTTCTTCTTCTTTCTATCACTCATTCTTTCTCTTCTCCCTTGTTCGTAGTTGGTGTAGGTTATTCTCTCTTTCTATTATTGTGGTTTATTTCCTCTCCTTTCTCTCTCTCTCTCTCTCTCTCTCTCTCTCTCTCTCTCTCTCTCTCTATATATATATATATATATATATATATATATATATATATATATATATATATATATATTTATATTCCCTTCTCCGATAATAATGGTGTCGGCTATCGAGCATACTAAAGCGCTCCATACAAGAGTTAAAATATAAATCTTATCCTCACAAATATAAGTCATATGGTTTATATTTAATATTGACCACTACTTTCTACTTTTTGAGTTAAAATATAAATCTTATACTCACAAGAAAATTTCTCTAAGAACAGAGTTTACAATGAAAAATCTAGAAGTTGAGTTCTAGGAAAGTGTGCCGATGGAAGTCTGGTCAGCACGTGACCACTATTTTCTACTTTCTACTTTTATGTTCTGTTTCGGTAACAACTTCACCAGATCAGCTTTTTATGCAAGTAAGGTTTCCACAAGATTCCATTAGTACGACCAACATTGGGCATTGGCAGATTCACAATCCTCTTTCTTATGCTTCAGAGTGCTGATATTTTGCTGTAACCAAAATCCCTATTATATGCTGGTTAGTTTTTACTCTAAAAGCAAAATCCCAAATAGAGAGCCTTGCAGCTCAGGACTAGTATAGTCTTACATTTTAGAGACTATGTGGTTATTGTGACAAGTCATGGTTGCAAAACAGAATGAGGTTTATGCCAATGCATGTAAAATTTGCAGTTATTTACCTGAATAATTCTTCTTCCTATTTTTTACTATCTTCATTATGACTAAATTCTTATTTGTTAGCTAATCATATCTTATATTGCTTAAGAAATTACCCAATTATCATTAATTACTACTCATATACCTGACTAAACTATTTTATAATCTTTCTTACTGTTTATAAAATAGTCTAATCTATTTAACTAAATTATTGCAAAGTATAACAAAATTTTACATATGTGACTATTCTGTGAACTAAACTATCTTCTGCAAGTTTGTTACTATTATGTGAATTCCCTTTCACTATCCCTTCTTTTCGTCCTTTTTCTTCTTCTTTCTATTACTCATTCTTTCTCTTCTCCCTTATTCATAGTTGGTGTAGGTTAATCTCTCTTTCTATTATCGTGATTTATTTCTTCTCCATTCTCTCTCTCTCTCTCTCTCTCTCTCTCTATATATATATATATATATATATATAGATTTTTTTTTTCTCTCTCTATGTATGTCTGTGTGTGTGTGGTGTGTGTGTGTGTGTGTATATATATATATATGCAAATGACCTCTAGCCTAGTGGTTAAGAGAGATGCATGCGGCCCGAGTGGTCAGGAGTTCGAATCCCTTTGAGAGCGATTCCAGAAACAATTTACCTGGTTCAATATATATATATATATATATATATATATCGAGCATACTACAGCGCTCCATACAAGAGTTAAAAAATAAATCTTATCCTCACAAATATAAGTCATATGGTTTATATTTAATATTGACAAAGTTCCACGTAAAAAAATTAAAAAATATGTCACAGGTTGGAGCCAACGAATGGGTGGCACGGTGAATATAACCGAATTTATACATTTTGCAACAAGTTTTTGGGAAGGTGATGTCCTTGCCTGCCTACACAGTCTAGAAAGGACAAATCCAACCCTATGTGAACATTTTCGAAGTAGATCTACAAAACAAGATGCTCTCAGTGTAATCATGCAAGTTTTTATTGCAGATGACAAAAAACCGACATCAACCATCTAATGTTGGTGCCAAATTCCTAGTCAAGTTAGCTATGAGCATGAAAGGGCTATACCATAAAACCTAGGTGGCCAATTGTCATGTAGTTTGACCTACCTTTCGATTGCAATTTAAGTTCATGCAACCAAGGAGCACCCTCCAAGTTCCCCTAGACTATAAAGAGTCTAGACGGAGATGTAAGATCCTACAATTTGCTATAGGTAATTGCATTAGTCTCTATGACACATTATGCCAAAACGTATAGGAATGACAATGGGGAAGGGTGAATGCACTTTTTCAACAATGGGTAGACATCCTCTGAAGTCATCAGAAAAAGAGGAAGGACACGATGGAAATAACGCAAGCTAGGATGTGGCTAGTTGTTGTTGATTCCACGTTAGGATGTTTCCTAAGGGGACCGTTTAGGAACCATTTATCCATATATAACTACGGACAGGAAATATATCATCATGAACTACTCGACAGGCTGCACGTACATATCATTAACATTTTCAAAAGAATACTTCTCTTCTGTAATTTTTGTTAGCTAAATTTTCCATCTGTGGTTTATATGGTAATTATAAAGATACTGTAGAATTTTGATCCAAACTGAAATACTAGGAATGCCGTTAAATTTGTACTCTTTAAGAGTATGAAGTTTTGGCTACTTCTGGCATGTCTTTGAATGTATATTACATTGATGTAGGAGACCTACATAAGCTATATAATGACTAATATATAATAAGCACAAAAACTTGCAATTCTCAACATGATATATTTGTTCCTCTTCTTATTGTCTTTCAAGAAACTGAAGGGTGCATGGAGTTACATACGGCAGAATCAAAGGAAAGATTGACAGATGGATCCAGTGAATGCTCAAATTTTCTAAAGGTGCTTACTAATAATATTGTATCTTGACATCTCATACTTCAGTTCCACAGGGCACAGTTTAAGAATAGATTCATAACGACTTATTGGCTTATCATATAATGTACAAAGATCAATTTATGTCTTGAGCAACTTTGCCATTGAATTTTGATAATCATTAGGCTTATTACACTGCAGTGATATACTAAATGATGTTTGTCACTGAGAATTGAGAACAGAATAGTTAAATTTAGAAGAAGAGAGAAGTAAGAGGTGAGAGGAGAGAGGAGAGAGGATATGAGAGAAAATAAGATAAGAGAGTGCAAGGGGATCAAACCCTAAGTTGCACCTCATGTGTATTTATATTAACATATGATGATAAAACACCTACAACTACTTGAGTGTACCCGCATAAGAAATAAAATTTATGGAGCTAACATTTCCCTTTAAGCTGGAGCATAGATACCCGACATGCTCAACTTGCTATGTAAATAAAAAAATAGACTACTAGCAAGTGGTTTGGTGATGATATAACCCAACTAATTCAAATCGAACATGTAGAGTGGCAATATGTTTTTCACCAACAAGTCACGAATAAAATGACACTTCACTTCGATATGCTTAGTGAGCTCATGAAACACGAGGTTACTTGCGATGAAAATTGCTGATATATTGTCACAATACATCTTCATAGGGTAGGAACTACAATCCCCATTTCATTTCATAAAGAAGAGGCCAGACAACATCATCTCGAATAATATATGAGCCATAGCATGATATTCGGCTTCTGTGCTAGAACGAGCCATAACATTCTGTTTCTTTGCGCTACGTCACAGAATTACCTTCGAACGAAGGTATGATATCAGAAGTAGACCTATCACTTCGACTACATGTCCAATTACAATTAGTATCACTAAAGTTCGTTACCGTTAGAGTCTATGATGGTTTGTACACAAATACTTTCCATGTGCACCCGTTAAGTATCACAAAATATGAGATGTAGCAATCCAACGTGGCTGTCGGGGGCATGTAATAGTAAGGTAGATAAGCTTTCTAACCAGCCGTCTGTACAATCAATACTCTCAAATAATTCTCTCACGTAAGTATTAAGTTTGACATAAGAGTCCATATGAGTATCAATAGGTCGAGAGTCCAACTTTCTTGTAACTGTAAGCAAGTCCTGACTCAAACATACTTGCGATGCTATAAATACACCTTATCATAGAACGAACAATCTCAATTCCAAGAAATAACAAAGAGTACCTAACTACTTAGTATGAAATTGACGACTAAGGTAGGCCTTTAAGTCAGAAATACCAACATAGTCACTCCTAGATATAATAATATCATCAACTTAAACAATCAACACAATAACACCTCGTTTAGAAGATCGACTAAATACTAAATGATGTGACATGGTGCGTCGAAATCTATACTAAATGTGAACTAACCGAACTTATCAAAAAAAAGCTCGAGGAGATTGTTTTGGCCCATATAAAGTCTTCTTCAATTGACACACTAGATTGTTACTACCAGACACAATATATCCTGGTGGTTGGTCCATATAAACCTCCTCCTACATGTCACCGTGCAAGAAAGCATTATTGATGTCCAAGTGATACTTATGCCACTGGCGATTAATCGCCATAGAGATAAGAAACGCAATTCAGCCAAGGCATAGGAGAGAGTCTCCGCATAATCCCACACCATATGTCTGGGTATACCCTTTTGCAACCAACTATGCCTTGAAACGTGCAATAGAACTATATGGATGATACTTAACAATGTACACCCATCTCAACCGACTTTTTGCTTCCTAACCAAAGCGAAGTACGCTTCCTAAGTAGGGGTGTAAACGAGCTGGACGGACACGGACAATCCACTGTCCATGTTCGGTTCGAAAATAAAAATGAGTTTGGACGGACGGACAGTCCACTGTTCCAGTTCGGACCGGACGAACACGGACAACCACTGTTCATTAATTCAATCGGACGGTCTGCGGACAAATTAGATATATTACCAAAAGCTGTTATTTTATCAAGATATCTTGATAGTTGGTAAAAAAAAATCAAGTTGAAGGAAATATAATTGAAGGTTATATAATACAACAAACAATGGTAAAATGTTTAACGAAAATCCAGACTGGACAACCAAAAATTGATGGAAAATCAAAATAATATGACATAATTGATGCAAAACCAAAAGGAGTCTCCACTATCGGATGGTCCACGGACAAATTCGGACCGGACATGGATATTACCGTGTCTGGGTCCCATTTTTAAACGGACCAAAAAAATTGTCCAAGTTCTGTTCATTAATTTAATCGGACGGCCCACGATCGAACAATTTATCGAGCCGGACTCGTACGGACAGCGGACTGCTCTGTCCATTTTACAGCCATATTCCTAAGTGATTTTGATACAAAGCATGCATTCTTCATCTACTGCACTTTTCCAATCATAAGATGACATAACTTGTTTACAAGTGTTAGAAATGGAAACAAAAGGCAACAAAAGTATATGAAGAATGAGACGCACGATGTAAGGAAACATAATTTGAAATGGAGTACTCAGTGGTACAACTACAACTATCTTTCCTGAGAGCAATAAGAAGATCATCTGAAATTGTAGTGGAGGATGCCAGATCCTTAGACACGGAAGGCGATTGCTGAGGGCTGAATTACGCAAAACATGTCCTTGGATCCCTGTAAACCTGTAAAGGAGGGGCGTATATAGAAATGGATCCAGAAATGATCGAAAAAAGTATGTAAGGGTTTACGTGTTAAATTAGTTGCTCTTAAAGTAGACTGTTACGTTACTTATACTCGTATTACTTGTATATTTTAAATGTCAAATTACTTACTCTTAAACTTATTTAAAATCTTAAATAATGTTTTTTTTTTATATTTGTACTTATCGTCTTACTTAGAATAATTACTTGATACAACATTTTAAATGTTAGTAGTTTTTTGTATTTCTACTTATAGTTATGTTAGTTGTTATTTTTACGGCATTTAGTATACTTTGCTTGTGTGTGTGTGTATCCGACTTTTTTATATATCCAACATTATTATATATATATATATATATATATATATATATATATAGACACACACACACACAACATTTTATATGTCCCTTATATCCAAACATCCGACATGAATCCAACATCTACAACCTTGGTCTGTATCCTATCATATTTGTGACCTTGCAAGTTGCAACACAGACTGTAAACTACTCAATTTTTTCAATCAATCCCCTTAATCTGTCTTAATATCCATTGGTGGATGCTATGGCTGGTAACCTGCATGGTATATTGACTTCGGGTAGTGGTTGGCCATGGTATACAGGAATGGATAGTAATTACCATGATACTGAATGCTACACCATGGGATATTGACTGATTCTTTGCCTGATTTGTTTCAATCTATTAGGCAACATTGGTTGTTTTGGTGGCTGAACTATGGATCACCATAAGTCCACAACACCCTATTAAGGCCAAGAACTGAAATTATCACTTTTACCAAAATGTTAGCCGTGTCGAGTTGGACACATCAGACACGTATCGGACACAACTTGGACTCTCCAGAATACACTAGGCTACACCAAAATATGTGGTGTCTGTGTCGCTGTACCCTTACATGTCGTCATATCTGTGTCTGTGCCACAGTCTACCACCAGGTTCCAATTGTGAGAAACATTTACAACAACTTTCCGCTTTCCTTTTAGCAGCTTTTGTTGATTGATGCATATTATTTTCCATCAATCATAAGCGTTCATTTCCTTTTATTGCTCTTAGTCCTCTCTTCATCAGCTTGTGTCATTTTTAAAAAAATTATCCTATGTGCTAAATATAATTGTATTGTTTTTGTTTTTCTTGCTAAATATTATTTTGTTGTATTTAGATTGATTTATGTTTGCTAGGCCGAAAGTTACTAGTGTGGCTTGTGATGGGCTGCAATACCTTAGCCCATCCCAGCTGTTTATATCAAGGGTCACCCTAATCCAGAACTAGCATGCTGCATTATAATATTAATATTTCGTGTTTGCCATCACTTTTGTACGTTTTCTCGGTTTGGGTGATTTTTGTGAGGGCCTAGATTCATTGGTAAGAGCATCCTTAGTAAGGCTCATTCCTAGTCCCAATTTCTACAATTTCGGTCCCATCCCACCCATAGGTGCTAAGGGTTGGGCCTCCCAATTTCTAGATTATAGATTGTAGGAACTCATTTTGTAGAATAGTAAGTCCCAATTTGGAGCCCAACTTTCTAGATTCTAGAGTTTACATTATCTTTTTCCCACATCAATTTTGACCATACAATCTTTGTGAATGGAGCTCTCTTTATCATTTTCTACTATTCTCATACAAATCCAACCCATTCTACATTTATCTTTTTTTTTGAAATTTTGGTCCCCCAATTGCATTGGAGAGTTCCAACTACTAATGATGCTCTAAGGAACAAATTATTGTTCAATTTGCTTACCAAACTATTTGTACTCCTATGCACTTTCTAAAGGAACAAAGAAAATGGAAACAGTACATGACAAGGAGATGGAATGGTAAAGAGTGATGATGCGAACTATCAAAATTACTTCGTTTTTGATAATAAGTGTCGATGTGTTAGCTTTAAAGGTTGTGGAGGGTCACTGTCAATGACAAAGGCCTCAACATGCTGTCCTTGGTCTGATTGGTATTGGACCAGTTGCTAGCATAACCGAAATGATAGCACCAAGGATGCTCATATAGGAAGGGTCTCTTATGTTACTCTGTGTATATATGGTATTGCTTTAGGTCTAGGTTGGGTCTGTTAATCCGGTCCTGGTCATTGCCTAGAGCACACTTTCTCATTTGTGGTATTGCTTTTTTGGTTTTCTTCGTAGGGTCCTTGAGGAACTCTGTAATTCTTGAATCCTGTAATCGTTTTGAGTCTATAGGATCAAGGGTCGATTGTGATTACAAGTGATTCATTCTGTGGGAAAAAGAATATTGAGGAGATACAACACATATATGTATGCCAAATATGGCAAGTATGCAGGTAAATGTATTTGGATTATTGTCCATATTTGTATGAATGCACTTCCACCAAAAGACCACTCCAATTATCCACCTAGTGCCATATCTATGTATGTCCAAATGTGGTAAGTACATAGATATGGCACTAGGTGGGTAATTGGAGTGGTGAAGTGCCTTTATACAAATATGGACATAATACAAATACATACCGATCATGGGACGATTGTGATTACAAGTGATTCATTCTGTGGGAAAAAGAGTATTGAGGAGATACAACACATATGTATGTCAAATGCGGTAAGTATGAAGGTAAATAGATGTATTTGTATTATGTCCATATTTGTATGTCACTTCCACCAAAAGACCACTGCAATTATCCACCTAGTGCCATATGTATGTCCAAATGTGGGTAAGTATGAAGGTATGTATTTGTATTATGTCCATATTTTTATAAATGCACTTCACCGCTCTAATTATCCACCTAGAGCCATATCTATGTACTTAGCTGCACTGTAGACTGTTGTTTGCCCAAAATTATCAATGAAAATCCAATACTTAAACTCATGCTCATTGGTATAACGAAACCAATGCAATCTAGGTACAGTTTAAACTTAAAACACATAACAGATTGCAAAACTTTTACACAGTTGCCTTTGTGCTGAACTTCAATGCGAAACATCACATCATGAAAGTAATGGGATACCCCCCGTGTTGAGAGGCATAGCAGTTCACTATAAATTTTGGTGGGATATTAGTCTTGCCAGTTCTCTCACTGACTTAATATTTGATACGAGCAAGCAGGAGATGGATCCATGCCCATCTAATGCAGCACACACTGAGAACTGAAGGCATGACTGTAAAAGGTGGCATACCTTGCATCATGGCATATAAAAGAAATGGATATTTTACGTATCAACGTTTTCAACTATTCATACATACTTGCAACAATCAACAACTTTTCAATTATATGCTTTCTTGTTAATTCCTATCTGTACAGCAAGAAGCTCGACACTTATATTGATTGAATTTTACAGTAGGTGCTATCTTATTTAAAAGGGATATTATGAAGCTTAGATTTTCAAAGCATAAAACCCTACCTCTCTAAATTATTTGTGCTTTTCTGTTTCTTCTTGTTATTTACACAAGCCTACCATACAATGCTCCTTGTTTTTCAAAGTAAAGATTAGTTTTTCATCATTACATTGCTAATCATAGTAGTTACTAATTTTATGCTATACTTGGTGGCATTCCAGGAAAATGTTGGAGTGAAGCGTAAAGTTGGAAAGCGCAGTGTTAAGTCAGAAAAAGAACTGTTGGAGTTAACTTTGAAATATCAAAAAGTTATAGCTGAAAGAGATTCGGGTAAGTATGAATAAGTTGTATTTTAAACCTTGTATTGTAACTGCTCATGTTTAATCTTGTCAAATGCAATATTGTTGGAGACACTTAATTTTCATGATAACAGGGTCTGTGTCGACTGTAGAGTATCTTGAGGTATTCCATTCATTGTACCTTTCAAGTACCTGCTACTTAATAGTATTCAAGCCAATATGTTTTCATTAATTCTTGAAATGTCTGCTGCTTACTCTATCACAATAAAAGTATCTGCAAACAAACATGAATGCATATTCTGTCAAAGATATGGTTGTGGACATGGCAATATACCAAAATTGCGGTACAAGAACATGAACGTAAACACATGCAGATGCGTGCGCGCGCGCGCGCACACACACACACACACACTTTTTCATGCTAGCTGATCAGAGGTTTCATACCATCTAGCTTATGGAACAACTAACAAGTGAAGCCCTTGTTATGTCCCACCAGGTTCTTCTATCCTTTTGTCCCTTGGTACGGTGTAGAGCGAGTGACGTCTTCTTGTTCTGGTAGGGAACTTGATTTGGCTGAAAGAAAATCCCTCCTATAACGTTCGTACATTTCAGATGACGGTAAAATGATACCACAGAGCTCTTCCTCATTTAGTCATATTCTTAGGTAAGAAAAGGGATGTTATATCTTTGTTTCTTTTCCTTTCGTGTGTGTGTGTGTAGGGCAATGCTATAGAACCACCCGGGTGGTTTAATATTATGGAACCATCCATTGTTACATGGGTTGGATTGGAATTGAGTGGGTGAGATTAACAGGTGTTGGAGTCTACACCTTTCAATCTCAACCATTGAATCCAAATCCAATTCATATAACATAGGGTGGTTCCATAATATGAAAGCATTTCTGTGTGTGTATTGTGTGTGTATGTGTCTATATATATATATATATTTTTTTTGGAAAAAGCTATATATATATTTTTTTTGGAATAAGGGTGAATTTATTCCTCGCATATAGCGGAAAAGGTATTAAGTACATAATATCACAACTTCCAAGTCCCAAAATATAGAATTATGGGGCCATTACTGATACATCGAATTCTATGTTATGTAGAATTCCAATAGGGGGTGTGGTCAAGTCCTCGAAAATTCGTCTGTTCCGCTCCTTCCAGATGTGCCAAACGGACGCGGCGAGACGGACTCTGGCTCGTCTGGTCCACCCCGGATCCCTGTCTCTGTGATCTCGGATCCAGCTGAGTATGCTACGGATGTCTCTATCCACCCCAACTCCTCCTCTCATCTGCGCACATTGCTCAGTCCAAATGTGCCAGGACACCGAACATACAAAGTAGAGATGTCCCATAGATTCATCCTCTTCATTACAAAGCACACATTTGGCATCCGGAATTTGTATTCCAAACCGGAGGAGTCTGTCTCTCGTTATCAGTCTACCCCGAAGAAGACGGTATGCACATAGCTGCATTTTTCGGACAACGTCCTTGCCCCAAATGAAGTCCACCTCCTCAGCCTGGTCGTGGTGGGTCCGAACCAAGTCGTAGCAGCTACGAAAGCAGAATAGACCTGACCCGCCCCCCGTACCTGGGCCGGCCCAGCTCCATGAATCCTCCGCCTGGCTAGCGTCGATAGTAATAAGGCGAATCTCCTCGGCTAGCTGAGCAGTATATGGATATCCTTCTGGCCTCCAAACTCCATCTCTGATGATCCGACTACATGTGAGCCCCCTGCCCGCTTCTCTGTCCAGCTGCCCTCCCAGTAGCTCGAGCAAAGATCTGGAACCCAACCAAGGGTCTAGCCAGAGGTCGGTAGTCGTCCCATCCTTCATGTGCCTGCAGATAGCGGTCTGAAGCACCGGTCTACACCTCAGGATGGCCTTAAACGTGACCGAGAAATTGTTGTCTATCCTGCAGGCCCAGAAGTTGGTCCTCCTCAGGTATCTGTTCGCCATCCATTCAGCCCAGAGCGACCCCCCCTTGATGAATCTCCAAGCCATCTTCACACAAGCTGCCTTCCTGACCGCATGTAGAGGAATAATTACAATGTCAGCTATTTATGAAATTTAAAAATAATTTAACCAATGGAGAGCCTTTTAGTCCTATCATTAGTCACATATATATATATATATATATATATATATATATATATATATATATATATATATATATATATATATTTGAAATAAGGTGAATTTTATTCCAAATGAAAAGCCATAATCTTACAACATACAAACAGAGTGGGACTCCCGCTCAACTCTCATCAATTCTCCATAGCCTTAACATCATACTCAATGTTATGGAGAATACCAACTGGGGGGGTGACCAGCTCCTCAAATATCCGACGGTTTCGCTCCCGCCATACGTGCCATACCGCAGCAGCCAGACGAACTCTGGCTGTTTGGAACCACTCCTGCCCCCTACCCCTGCTATCTCGGATCTCCGTGATGATGTCCCCCACACCTTTCCCGGAGGCGCTCACTCCCAATAACCGAATCTGCTCCGACCATATCTGCCAAGCCAGAGTGCACTCGAAGAAGATATGCTTTATAGATTCAGGCTCCAACCCGCACAGCACACATGTGGGATCCGGAACCGGCACCCCAAACGACCTCAGGCGATCTCTAGTCAAGAGGTAGCCCAGTAGAAGCTTGTAGACACACAACTGCATCTTCCTGGCCAGACCCTTGCACCAAACGAACTCGTAATCAGAACACAACAGGAAAGCTCGCCGGATAAGGTTGTAGCAGCTACGGAATTGGAACTCCCCCGTCCCGCTAGGTGCTCCTGTCGGCTCCCAAATCCACCGATCCGCAGGCAGCGTCGGATCAATGGCAATAGATGAAATGCTCCCACCCAGCTCCTCAGTGAACCGATACGAATCAGGTCGCCACTCCCCATTACGAATGATGCGCCTGCATGTCAGACCCCGTCTGTCCTCCTGATGAGACGGGGCTCCTCTGATGTCCAACAGCGACCGCCGATCTATCCAAGGGTCTAGCCAGAGGTCTGTGCCCGATCCGTCCTTCATGACCCTTCGGATAGCAGACTTGAGCACCCCCCTGTGTCTCAAGATAGTCTTGAACGTGACTGAGTGGTTGTTGTCAGTAGAGCACGTCCAAAAACTACCCTGCTTCACGTATCTACTGTGCATCCAGTCCGCCCAGAGAGATCCCCTGCTGATAAATCTCCAGGTCAGCTTAAGCGCAGAGGCCTCCCTGATCTCCAGCAGCGGGCGGAGCCCCATTCCTCCCTCCTTCCTGGGACGACAAAGCTGATCCCAGGAGATCGCATGCATACCCCCCTCCAGATGAAGTCGGCACATAATCGCTCCACACGCCGGATAGTGGCCACAGGTAGGAGGATGGACTGCAGCCAAAAGTGGGCCACAGCCGAGATCACCGATCTGACCAACTCGATGCGCCCTCCAAAGGACAGACCTGCTGCTTGCCAACCCTCAACTCGCCTTTGGACATACTCCACCAGACTCGTGCAATCCTGATCCCGAGCATAATTGACTGTGAGAGGCACCCCTAGGTACCGCACCGGAAGATCACTCCTTGCGATACCCAGCACCTCAGCCCTCTCCTCCTTCCGGGCGCACAAGGAGCTGAAGTAGACCCTACTCTTATCCCTGTTCATCTGGAGACCCGAAAAGGCCTGCAAGTCTTCCATAATAGTCGCAAGCGTCTGTAGCCCCTCCGGCGAAGGCTGGATGAAGACTAGCAGGTCATCAGCATAAATAAGGTGAGTAACTGGGGGAACCATCCTCCGAAACAGAGGTACCAGCCGTCCACGGTGCACTGCCCGATCCATCAAACAAGTAAAGTACTCCATAACTAGCGTGAACAGGTAAGGGGACAATGGGTCACCTTGCCTGATACCACGGTTGCTCTGGAAGTACCCATAAGGAATACCATGGATGAGAACAGAGAAAGTAGGGGACGTAATGCACTCCCTGATCATCTCAACCCAGTGATCCGCGAATCCCATGGCAGACATCAGATGACAGAGGAAGTCACGATTGACCATGTCATATGCCTTCCTCAGGTCCAGTTTAACACATGCTTTCTCCCCTCCTGGTCTGCTGAATTCCCTCACCATCTCATGAGCCAGGAGGCTGTGCTCAGCGATCGACCTCCCCTTGATGAATGCAGCCTGATTCGGGGATACCAAGTCCTGCATGATCCTCTCCATCCGCCGGCACATAAGGTGCGTAATTATCTTATAAAGATAATTACAACACGCAATGGGTCTGAAATCCGCCAAAGCTGTCGCTCCCTCCTTCGGCACTAAGGTCAGGAAAGTGTGATTAAGCTCTTTCAGAAGCTTCCTTTTGGTGAAGAATTCCTGGACCACCTCCACGACATGATGCTTCAGAATATCCCAATGGCGTTTAAAGAAACCACTGCTGAAGCCATCCGGACCAGGAGCTTTGTTGGGATCCCCCGCTTTGATAATAGATTCCACCTCCTCCAATGTGACAGGGGCAAGAAGAATGCTATTCCCAAATGGGGTCACCAGTCTCTTCGTAACAACCTCTGAGAACACGGAAAGGTAGTCAGTCTGGAAATATAACTCAGAGTAGTACCTGACAGCCTCGCCCTGGATCTCAGCCGGCGTCCCCACCAGAGTGCCATCAGCATCAAGCAGCTGGGAGATGTGATTCCTATTCTGCCGGGTCTGGATAATATCGTAAAAGAACTTGGAGCAACGGTCGCCATCCTTCAGCCAGGAACATTTGGCTCGCTGAGCCGAGCTAATCTCCTTTTGCAGCCTCAGGATGTTAACTTCACCAACCAGCTCCTTCTCTCTAGCCGCCAGGTCCCCATTCAGCATGTCAGCTTGCATATCCTGCTGCAAGGTCCGCAACTCCACCTCCTTATCTTGGTGGACTTGGGCAACCCCTTCACCCAACTCCTAAGGGCTCTTGTGGCCTTTAGACGACGAACCAAGCGGAATTGGGCCGTCCCCTCTTGCCCGCTAGTAAGCCCCTCCGTAACAGCCTCCAGGTAGCCCTCTGAAAGATACCAACTGTTGTTATATCTGAACGGGCGAGACTTCCCAGGAGACCGAGCCGTGAAGCCAACCCGGATAGGAGAGTGGTCGCTAGTCCCAGCTGCCCGACCCTCAGCCGAAGTGTTGGGGAAGTGCCGGAACCACTCCCCATTGTCCAGAGCTCGATCTAGCTGACAAGCAACCCTGTTATGGGAAGCTTTGTTGTGCCAAGTCCATATGAAGCCTGAGCGCGTCAATCCCGAAGGCCCAAAAGCAGGAGACATCTCTGGAAATCATAAAGGATGGGACCGGACGACCTCCCAGATTCTTCCCGTGGTGCAGAAGGGCATTGAAGTCCCCGATAAAGAGTAGAGGAAGGCACGACGAGTCAGCAACAGATGAAACACGGGAGATGTCGCTCCATAAGGACTCCCGTCTCTTTCTGTCATTATGTCCGTAGACAGCCCCCAGCAAGAACCGGAAGCCACCCTTGTTCACGAAGGAGATGGCAATCAACTGCTCTGACATCAAAATTAAGTCACCATCCCAACTCTTCAAGTTCCATCGAACCCAAATCCTGGCCATGTCACAGAGGGCCAGGTTGTGCAGTTGGGCCCAAGGAGCAGCAGTCCGTCGAGTAAGAGTCTTCTCACTTTTGATTTTGGATTCTAAAATAATAGAAATGTTACATTTCTCTCTGTGGAGCACCCCACAAATCTCTCTCCACCTCCCTAGCGAACACGCCCCCCTCACATTCCAGGCGATAATGGCCATTAATTAATGAGAAGTGGGGTCCCCAGTAAAATCTCCCGGTTCGGCACCAGGGGAAGGTGCCACAACCGTCGCTAACGAATCCTCCTCCATCCCAGTCGGAGCCGCATGTTGGGGAGCTTCCTGAGATAGAACTAACGTCCAGGCAGGGTTGGCAACACAAACCGTCTCCTCTCTGTTTGTAGCAAGTCCCCCCGCCGTGGGAGGGCCATCTCTCAACAGGCCATCAGCACGTCTCTTCCTACAATAGACCTGCCCTCCAGATGATCCCTCCCCTCTTGCCTCAATCTCCGACGCTACCATGCCTCTAGTGACTATACTACTCAGTCCCTGGAAAGTGGACTTTGTCCCGCCCGTGGAAGCAAGCTGAGTAGAAACAACGAGGCTCAAACCACCATCACTCACAGGATGAGTATCCTCCTCTTCTAAGACCTCCCCTACGCTATCATCTCGGAAATCCATATCGCAGGTGGCTTCTGGAGTCGAACTCGGAGGCTCCACCGGAGGTCCAACCCCCGAACATGCACTGGCCAGATGTCCGAAGCAGGAGCATCGTGAACAGGTAGGTGGGACCCACTCATACTCCACCTTCTGGGTGAGAACCTTCCCAGAAGGGATCTCATATTCCACCATCTTAGGGAGTTCCCCCCTGCCCGAATCTCCACAAAGATCCTAGCGTACATCAACCGCGTCCGAAAAGCAGTAGCTTCATCTGCCTTGATCGGGGTACCTACCAAGCTGGCCAGCCGCATCAACAAAGGTATACTCCAGAACCGGACCGAAAACTCAGGGAATCAAATCCATACTGGGATGGCATTCAGGACTTCCCTCTCACAACGCAGCTCCGGGGTCCACTCCTTGAGAATGATCAGTCGGCCGTCGAACGTCCATGGGCCGCCTTGGAGGATCCTAGCAACATCCTCCGCCAGACCGAACTTCACATAATAGAAGCCGTTCTCGCGAGCGAAGAACTCCATACTCCCCTTAGGCTGCCAGACACGCGCAGCATAGCCCCGGATCTGCCCGTAGAAAGGCTTGTTGCCCAAGACATATAAGACGAGGGTATTCTCCCAGTATGCCGTCACCTTCTGGATCTTCTTCACAGGAAACGAGGCCCGAAAATCCCTTCCTGCCTTGATCGGCGGGACGTACTCCATCGAAGTGGGGGTTTTCGGCCCCACAGGTTTACAGATCTCAGCCCAGGACCGTCCAACAGGTCGAGGGGGGGGGGTCCCAAGAGGCCTCGGGCCAATCACCGGACGCGGATTCCCAGGTCCCTGCACATCCAGCTCCACCACCTTACCCTTCCCCTTGTCCGCCGCCGTCGCCTTAGGCCGCCAACCCACCGTTCTCCCAGCAGGCATCCCCTGACCCCGGCCAGATGGCCGTGACCCTGACCCGTTCGGACGACTATCAGGAGGCCGCACCCTGACCTGATCCTGTCCGCCACCCGTCTTCCCCCCGGACTTCCCCACGCGACGTCGCGTAACCGTCGTCCAGCCACCCTCCTCCGATTGACTCCCCAGCGATCCTGATCCAGCACCAAATTTAAAGTTCGGATCCATGAGGCCACCCCGCAACGAATCGGATCCCCCCGTCACCGCGTGGAGGACACCAGGGCCTCCTCCCGTAGAACCCGCCCCCCCCCCCCCTTCGCCTGGGGGGGTCGTCGACCACCTAGGGGGGGTCCACCCGACCCCCCCCCCCCCCCCCCCCCCCCCCCTTCTCCCGCTCCACCCCCCACCATCTGGGGGCGGTTCCTCTCCGTTCCCGGCGTCGGGGGGTCCGCCCGACCCCCCCCCCCCCCCCCCCCCTACGCCTGGGGGAGGGCCACTCTTCTTCGCCGGAGCACGAACGCCGCCGGCCAGTGGGTCCGGCGGCCGCGGGGGCGGCCCGCGCGGAAGCCCTAGGGTTTCTCCCGAGTCGCCAGCGCTCGGTCGCGAGAGAACCATCTTTTTATATTATATATATATATATATATATATATATATATATATATATATATATTGTCTAATATAAGACAAGATCTCGTACGTGTTCTAGTAAGATAATTACAATGTCAGCTATTTATGAAATTTAAAAATAATTTAACCAATGGAGAGCCTTTTAGCCCTATCATTAGTCACATGCAACACACATGATTCCTTCTGACGAGAAGATAATTGAAACTAAATGGCTGTGAAGGCTATGGAGATATCCGTAAAGAAAGTTAAATATAAGTGTCTAACCTGCTAAAAGTAAAAAATGTTCTGTTAATTTACAATGGTTAACCTGCCATTTTGCCAATGTTAGAGAGGCAATGGCCCTTAAGAGAGTTGAAGAGAAGATAAAGATTTTGGAAGCAAAGCCTTTATCCCAATTTTTTTTCGGTCGGTTGTTTGAATTGAATCCTCTTCTTCCATTCGGCTCTGTTAGCCATGTCTCTGTAACACTAACGTAATCCATAATTTTATAGAGATCCAACAATGTTACAAAGATTTAGCAAGGCTACCCCAAACATCTGGGATATAGACTTTCCTGCTGCTGCTGCTGTTCTGCATACTTGATATATCTGATCAATGATTCCCTGTATTCTTCTCCATGGTACCTTCAATAATTGTGGCTAGACTCCATGGCTAACAATAAAGGATTGTCTGGAGTAGATTGTATAGGTTTTGATCTGACCTCTTCTGTTGGTTTAGTCTTTTTTGGCAATTTTAACATTTACCCTTTTATGTACTGTATGATGTGAAGAGACTAGTGTTATTAATTACTCATTATAGGTGTGTGTCCTATGTAAATGATATGGTATCTGAGAGACAGCAACTTACTCGACAGTCACTTTGGTGGCTGAACACTTCTCTTAACCCTCACATATACAACAAAACCTTTATCCCAAAATTTAGGGGTCTCCAATCTCGACAGTCACTTTGGTGGCTGAACACTTCTCTTAACCCTCACACACACAGTCACACACACAAACACACATATTTAAAATTTATTTGTCGTGGAATAGTTACTAATTCATATTACCACACACACACACATATATTTAAAATTTATTTGTCGTGGAATAGTTACTAATTCATATTACCTTATTGGTGGATACTCCATAGTTGCCAGAGGCGAAAAGCGCACCTAGGCGCAAAAGCGAGGCACACAAATGGGAAAAAAATGCACATGCAAAATATAAAACATGTATATTTATGCCATATTAGTTTTTTTTTCCGCGTCTTCATTTTATTTGGTATTGATATAACCAATTGTTCCTAGCATTTTAGACTTTTAGGGTTTTAGCATATTTTGCCAAAATTTTAAGCGAGGCTGGTAGGGCTGGAAGTAGACTCGTGTCTCGTGGAGTTGAGGCAGTCGGTGAGGTAGGTTGGGAGTCGCAACTGAAAGAGGAAGAAGTTGGTGGGGGAGGAACAAAAATAACTTAGTAGTAGTCAACAGGGAGTTGATGCAGTCGGCAAGGCCATGGGGCAGGCGATCAACTTCTTGTGAGAGAGAGATCTTGAATCTGAGGATTAGATTATATATTTTTGTATGAGAGAAAAATCATTTTTGTAACACCCCCTTTGTAATATAGTTGTTTGAACCTTGGGGCCTTGATCTTTTTTCAATACAAAAAAAGAAGTAAAAAAATCAATAGAGTAAACACAGGCACGCACGGGTGAGGCAATGAGGTGCCTTATTTCCTTACTCTAGGTGTGTGCCTAGGCGTTGCTTCTAATGTCTAAGCGTGCTTCGTATGAAACTAAATTTGATTGAATGAAAATCATTTTATATATCCCAATGTAGTCAAAGGCGCGCCCTAGGCGAGCCTTTCTCCTGGGCGCAGGGGCAGTGCCTAATGAAACTCCAGGCGAGGTGTGTTTCTTAAGGCGCGCCTTTCCATGAGGCGCTTGGAGTAGCTAAGACGCGCCTAGGTTTGCCTTGGAAATTTAATGGAAATTTTAATTATGTTTTAATTTTTTTAATGAAAATTTAATGTTCTTTTTAATACAGTTTTTTTAATACTAATTTTTTGACTAATTTTTAATACTATTTTTTTTACTGTACAGTTTGAACTTTGGACTAATTTTTGTGTGTACTGTTTTTACTTATTTTTTTGGAACTTTGAATAATGTTTTTGACCCTCTCTGGAATACTGTTTGGAATGGGATCGTCAATCCCAAGAAAATCTGTTTTTAATACTGAATTTTCACTATGTGCACTTTTTTAATATCTTAAAACTTCAATTTAAAGGGTCATCCTGTGCATATAGTATAAACGTAGATTTTTTATATATATATATATATATATATATATACACACACACACACACACACTACCTGGCGTGCACGCCTTGTGCCTCGGGCGATATGGATCCTTTGCGCCTCGAGTGTGCCATGCGCCTTTGACTACCTTGATATATCCGAAGACTTTTTTTTTTTTCACTTTCATTTACTGTTTGGTGACAGCTTATATTTTATGGTTACTATCTATCTCCTCAAATTGTGTGGATGTCTTTTATTTTATGCATCTCTCCTGTTCATAGATTCCGTCCACACGCATGGTATGGATGCTTTTGCTCTTATGCATGACTTCAATTTGCATATATTCATTCTTAGTCATGGTCATGGATGCCCCAATATGTAGTAATTTACTTCATAAAGTGCTTTATTTGGTATCTTTTATCCCTCTTCTTTTCATTTCATAGTAATGCTTTAATTCATATCTTTATGAATGTAATTGTTTGATTTTTAATGTTTTCTCAAAACACGTCTTTGTTGAAGCTGTTGCCATTCGGGAAAGGCTCGAATCACTTTGCAGGGAGTTGCAGCGTCAGAATAAAATGCTTATGGTACATCCTCCAAATTGAAAATGTTCTTTGAACCTTTGTCCATTTTTTATATTTGTTTGCAAAACGAAGTAGAAAGTAGAAACTCCTATTTTGAAAAGCTTTATAAGCTACATTGTGGGTTAATCTTGTAAACAATTAGGTAAAAGTAAAAAAAACACAAATTCTGTCTTTTCAATTTTTCCATCCTGGAATGAAGGAATGACACTTAGAAGAAGTTGGTAATGACATTTACTATCTGCATGAGGTGTTTCCAATGACAAGAGTGAGGATAGATGGAGTAGGCACACGGTTGAACCAGCAAAGGTGAAGCAAACTAGCTTCAAATAAATTTGTTGTGTGAGGAACAATATAAAAACAGTGAACTCTTAAATCAACCTAAAAATCAAAATCTCAGCCTGTCTGATCTCAGTCCTGCCCTAAAGGGAAGAAGATAGCCTGCATTTTTTAGCTTGAAATAGATAATAATCTAACCCCAAGATTTCTCTAGACCATCTTCCCAACCCCAAACAAAAAAGAACCACATGAGACGAACCCAAAGCCCATTTTGGATCTCTGAAACAACACCCGAACTCACCTACATCCAGCTTGACTGGGTCAAGGTTTGTCCTAAGGCTGCATGATGAATATTGCATTTGCATGGTTAATCTGCCTGTGCAGTGGGTTGGACCAAGCAGAGTCCGGACAAATTTACCCCCAGTCAGACTGAAGCCTGATGTAGTCTGATCAAGTATGACAGTGCTCAATTCAGTTTGATTGTTGGTTTTCCTGTCTACGCTGCTACTGTTTTAACCCAAAGAGCCGCTTATGAGATGAAACTTTTGATCTGAGTTTTTATTTTAATGGGCCATATTAACTGAGTTTTAACATTGATATACTCGTATCTCTAAGCCCCTTTATCATAGAATTTAATTTAATTAATATACCACACTGCTGTCGGCAGGTTATGATGCATTCACATACATCTGCCAAAAGAGGGCTTCTGGAAACAAAGACATTCTGTGTTATTATTTATTTAAATAGACTATTGTTTTATTTTATCTTAACTTTGACACATTGGGCCTCTGGATTTAAAAGGCTCCATCATCATATAATTGGTTCTTATTTAACAGATAGCATTGCTGGCATCTTGTTTCAATGATTTCTTTATCATCTAATTGTGATTATAGATATTGTTAAGCTGGTTTTGGTGGTCCCAGCATCATTTTAATAGTTTGAACTATAAAAAAACGATATGCATAATGTTTTAACGGGTTGCTATATAACAACTATAAACGACTGAAAAGGTGTGCTGGATTCAGGATTAGGTGATTTTCACACAAAGTGGTACTGGATTTCAATTTTCATTCCCCATGTTTTAAGTTTTTGGTTCCAGGTAACATTGTGTTGATTGCACTTCTCAATTGTGTTTATCCTGATATATACAATATGTATTTGTAAATTTAGATACTCCATCTGGCACTTCTCCCATATATAAAATATATATTTGGAACTTAGGGCCACTTCACTGTTACATACAGGACATACGTAGATTACTTCTTTCATATTTCAGATAAAAAACTATAACTCTAATAAGATAAATATCCCATTTTAGAGTTTATATAAAAGCAATAATCTATGTAGATATTTAAATGAGATACAATAGGCATGTACATCCCAAACTTTTTATCATTTTCTTCTTAATATATACCTTTGGATAAGATTCTGTAAGAAAATGATTAATAACGACTGTGTCAGTATGTACAAAAATTTATCGTTTACCTAGTGGTATATAGCAATATTTTTATTGGGCAGTGCTAGGTTCAACTTTTTTTTTTTCTCTACATTTTGACTCACTTCTAGTAGGAAGTTAGGAACCCCATATAATGCTAGGGTCGCCTGGTTTGCAGGAAAAATATTTTAATATGCATGTAAGGAAAAGAAGACCCAGGTCCCAATTGGCTTTGTAAAAGATAACTGTACACTATATAAAAAAGGAAAGGAAAAAAGTTTGTTCACTCTTCCTCCTGGAACAAGTTTAGAGAGATTGAAAGAGTATACACAGTATTCTCAAAACAGAAAATGAGGTCAGCGATTAACAATTTTGATGGTGATTAGCGAACATTGGAGGGGCATTTTTATAAAGGGAAAGAATCTTCTTCTTAAGGGCTATTTCCTCGCCAACATTAACATTAACCAGCATAACTTTTTTATAGCTTCACTCCTAGTTCATTAGGCCTACCCCTAGTCCTAGAAGCTCGTTTTATTAATATCATATGACTTGTAGGTGGTGCATATACTGGTCTCCCTTGCATATCTGCACCTAAAGACGATTTCCTCATCGTCTACTGGAACCACTTCTAACTTTTCATGAATACTTTATTGCAATTTTTTTAAGGTAGTGTCTTATATAGTGTTGTTAAATGTAAACTTGTTCTAATTTGCTATCCCTACTGGTTGCTATTTACAGCCTCGGATCATAAGTTTAGGAGTCAGACATATGGATATGTATATGGATCCATAAAATTAAAGCGACAGGTTGACATATACCTTTTTAGGTGCTATAATGTACAAGTCCACCATGCTGTCCCTGTTGCTTGTCTCATCTGAAAATGTGATAAGATAGGTGATGGAAGGAGGAAACTACAAAGTGCAGAGAAGAAAGAGAAGAAAAGCATAGAAGTCGGCTGCTTGAAGGAGTACCACCTAAGAACGAGCATCAGTTGTTACTTTAACTGAATACAACTATCAGAATTTATATTACTAGAGTTTAGACTTTAGATCATCCTGTGTGTTTGTGTGTGCATGCGGTCTAGTGAACTCTTTTTTGGTGCAGCTGCATTTTGTTATTTTAGCCTTAAGCATTGATCTCCACTTACATGAGGCCAGATACTGTACTTGGTAATGGTTCTATTGAGTACAAGAGCTTTCACAATTAGGTTCTTGATTGAATTAACGACTATCTTCCAATATAGATTAGTAGAAGACTTTCTTCTGTAATTGTTAACTATGTCATTTGATTGTGAGCATCACATTGCCGTTGATTCTTATTCTATATATTTCGTATAAAATTTCTGCAGGATGAATGCCAGAGAGTTTCATCAGAGGGTCACAACATGCGAGTAGATTTGTCTACGAAGTTTAATGATACAATCAAGGTATGCACAGTATAGGTTATAAACTAAATGCCTACTTTTTCAGTATGGACGTGTACTAGCAGAAATTCTAGTTTGAAGTATGAAGAACCGTGGTATTATGAATGCTGCTGAAATTGTCTCTTTCTTCAGCATTGAACTACCTAAGTAAAAGCTCAATAGTGAATTTGTTTGTGAGACTCGGTTATCAAAATAAAGAAAGAAGAAATGCACTTTGATTAAGTTACAGTATATTACATAATTTAGAAGGCATATATTTTCGGATTTAAAATAAGCAGCATAGACACTGCTGTCGAAGTAGACTGATAAGAAGATAGCGGGGTATAGAAAAGCCTACCGATTGACAAATACCTTATAAGTTGCAGAATGATTTGTGTATTACTATGAAGACGTCTTTAATTCTAAGAATATAGGCCCAAGAAAAATGATAGCCTATATTTTAGAAAGCCATGACAAAGGACTGCCTAGAGAAATATCTATCATGACGTGTCAGAAGCAGAACTATCACAAAATTAGTCTGAAATACGGAAGACAAAATATTCCTGCAGGAAATCCATCTCATGGCATTTGGGAAGGCCTAGAATATATGTCTTTACTTAAAACCTATGTTACACGGACACGGCAGTTTGGGAGTTGTACCCATGTGTCCTGTATGCACTCCATACTGACTTGGTAGGATACGGCTGGATTCAGGTCAGATTCGGGCAGGTCACACCCAACAACTGAATCCAGACTAGAAGAGCAACCCTCTGGCCAATTTTCGTCTAACATAAACCCAGATCCGAGAAGTTTTGGGTCTAATTTGTTTCAGTTTAAACGATCGGATTTGGATGATTGGATCCGAACAATGCTTCAAACTAGATACATACCCGACCTAGTGAACTTACTTCATATCCCATGCCTACCATGCGATGTCATTCTCGCAATTAATCTCATGACAGGTCAACACCGCCTTGAAAAGAAGCAACAGAAAATTGTTTTTGAAAAATCGACGGTCGATTAGCTGCAATAGATATTAGCTCAGTACCACATGCATAATATAATCATTTCTATGTTACTTATTAAAATCTAATTACAGAATGGGCCAACATATCCAAGTCTTAGGTTATCAGAGTAGGGTCGGCTATGGAGCATAAGAAAGCTCCAGAAAAAATTTAACATAGGTTTTATGACCAGTTGTTGTTTTGATGTCAATCATCTATTTTGGTGCTAAGTTCCTAGCAAAGGTAGCTATGAGAAAGAGAGGGTCATGCGGCACCTTGGTAGCCAGTAGGTAGGTAGGTACATCCAAGTTTTATGCATCGTAAAATTCTACTGAACACTTGATGATTATCAACACATGGCAGTGACATATTAAGTTTATTGACGACGAATTTTTGATGAAAGGTTGACATTGGCCGGATATTATGTTTTCATAGTCCTCATCATCCATTAGAATGATGTCAACTATGCTACTTGACCTGACATAGAGAAAGTTCTTTAACAGGCTAACCATGTTTCTAGTACTGGTTATTGCTCTAACTCAACCTTCTATTACTTGGTGTTCGATTCATAGTCAATGTAGCTATGATCAGGAGAAATTGCTCCTGTAAAACATCGGAGGCCAATTGGTGGGTTTGTAGATCTTTCTTATTTATGCCATTTAAGCACATGCGAAGTTAGTCTTACTAAGACGAGTCTAGTAAGACGATAATATGGTATTGATAAGAATTTTGTTGTGAGTCACATCCAACTTTGGGGGTCTTTCTTATTTATGCCATTTAAGCACATGCGAAGTTAATCTTACTAAGACAAGTCTAGTAAGACGATAATATGGTATTGATAAGAATTTTGTTGTGAATCACATCCATCTTTGGGGGATGATATGCCAAAGAGCCGATCAATTTCCCATTATTTGTAGTCTTAGTAGAGACTAACAAAAAGAAAAAAAAATGTTGCACGGAAATGGGAAATAGTCTCTTTAATATTTGTTACGGTTTAAGCTTGTCAGGTGAGGAACAAGATGGTTTATAACCAGCCATGTCACATAATGTTTGGGTTGTTAGGATTACATGAACTCAGCTTCAATACTGAAAGAGCGGCTAATGTTTGAAGTCCAAGATGTGACAATTGAGCTATCCATCTTCATGCTACTGATATTTATATAGGTAGTTTCTTTCAGTATGAACTGGTTATATTTGTTGGTAGAAAGAAGTGGCCGAATTTATGAAACTCATGTCCTCATCGACACATCAAAGGTTGGGCAACCCAATGTTTGATGCGTTTGGTAGGGGAAGTGGAGGTCGTGGCTTAGAAACCCAAACCGGACCTTATTCTCAAAGAAAACATCCCCATTGACATGGGAAAAATGCAATCTCCAAAAACAAGAAGACTAAACTTCAAGAACAATTGGTAAAGCATAAGATAGCTGTATGTATATCTTGGACAATACTTTGGTGTGCTAAACTTGGCATATATTGGACATATTTACTAATCTTGCTTCTAGAAGGGAAAAATGAACTCTTATATTGAAATATGTGCTGTAATGCTTATGTTTTTTCTTTTCTTTTGACATTTTATTGCAACTTCAATTTTTTCTTGATAGATGATAACATTTCACTGAAGATATATTAGGAAGCATTCGTTCATAAAGTTCAACACCTTTTATAGATCATTTGTGCAACTCTACCCCACTGTCCTAGAAAACCGATAGTATTTCCCAAGAGAGTTAATCTTCAGTGTCACTACTTCGATTGGCTATTGACCTTTTTTCGTTCCTATACAATTTTGGGTATGGCCTAAGTACTAGTGAGCTATGTACTATGTAGTACTAGAAAGTGTATCAGTTTTAAAGTAGATCAATCATCCATTATTTCGTTGTATTTCCTTTCAATATGGCAAAAGTTGTGGTTTATGAAAGTAGATTTTAATGTTGTCAGTTGGATGTTAATTAGTAGGGCTGTTTTGATATAAATCCCTCAAAGCTTGTTATTTGCTTATGAGTCCCCATAATCACTACTAATTGGAGTTTTAAGTTCCTCTTGGTTAACTCCAACCAGATGTGGAAAAGACCAACTTGCCTCCCTCCTTTTCTCCTTGTCCCAGCAAGACACCGGATATGATAGCTATCAGGTAGTGAAGGGGGGGGGGGGGGGGGTAAGTCGGCTTTGACGGTCATCAAGATTGGTTCCTTGTGCGGAAAAGGGAAGTGGGACAAGGAGAGGACTAATAGGTGGCAATAGGTTGGTGGAGGAAGGGAACAGGAGGCACGAAGAGTGGGTGATCATGTGTTTGGGATGGGGGAGGAGGGAAAAAGACGAGGGAGAAAATGAGGAGGAAAAAAGGGTAAAAGGATTATGTTGTTTAATCTAATTCTCATTTTCCACAAGTCAACTAGAGAACTTATAACTCCAATTTATTAGTTTAGAGGTACTTTGAAGCAAATAACTAGTATTGAAGGAACTTGTCGAAATATGTTAGGGTTGTAATACTTATTTCGGAAACTCTAATTGTTAAGTGCTATTTATTCTTCTGACGATATAATCCCCCAAGAATGTTGGAATTTAAATGATCAATTAACTAGCGACCTCATGGTACGTCCCGTAGACACTTTATGTTTCTCTTGACACTCTATCATCCTCATTTCCTCCCTCTTACTATGGTATAAACTTCCTTTCTTTGATACATCTAGCAACTGATAAATTTAGACCATAATTTGCATTGATTTTATAGGATGTTGGCATTAAGCTTGAAGAGCAGAAAGATGAATGCATTGCTCAGCTTAAGGAAAATCAGATGTAAGTACTTTATATAATAATAATAAAATAATATTAGTTCGATTGTTATTACTATTATTTCACATATGACACTTGGGAATCTTTCATTTTTTCTATCCGAAATATCGTCTTTTTAAAACTGCACAGGTGATGACTAATGATTATCCCCAAAAGATATTGGTCCATTAACTTTTAGGAAATTGCTTAGAATTAGGGGAGAAGAAAGGAGAAGGAAGAAGACAGAAAGGGTGGAGGGCAGGGAAGATGATTGTGCTGGCAGCTACAGCTAGTAGATAGAATGGGTTGAAGTTGAGAAAAAGGAGATGATGGAGGGATGGTGACTGCCATCTTAGATTTTTAAAGGCTTCTGAAATGTTCATTTGAATTTTTAAGTACATATTTCAATGTCAGATCTTCTGTTCATTCATTTACCTCTTGTATAACCGTTCTGACATATCCAAAATCATCTAAATTAATAAAGTGAATGAGTCTTTTTGTTCATAAGACCCAATCAGAGAAAGCCTGTCATTTTGTTCAAAGTAAATGCACTGTATATGTTTAGGGCCTTCTTTTAGTTATAGTTTATGTTACAGTGATCAAGTTCTCTGATGCAGGCTAAGAGAAAAGTTAAAACATCTTGCAAACCAATATGCTCTATCTGAAGAACAGTTTTCCCAAAAGGTAGATACAGTTATAGTTTATCTTCACATGATGTTACTCTCTTGATGTGTCTTCTTTTGACCTCTACAAAAAGGAATTCTGGCTGACTCCCATTTCTGGTTATGTATAGTTGAAACAGAAATGCTTGAACTTCAGCTTGCTGATCTAAAGATTCAACAACAACAAGAGAGGACAGCTCAAGAACAAACACAGATTCAGTTGTATGTGGAACAGGTTACGCAACTATTGGCCACGGAGAAAAATTTGCGTTTACAACTGGCTGCTGATGGAGAAAAGTTTCAGCAATTTCAGGTACACTTTTGATATACCATTTATAGCTCTTTGAATTATTCATCGAGAAAGTGTCTTTGCTAGCTTTAGCCTGAAGTACATTGTCGTCTATGAAATGCTTAGACAACATAAATTCTTAATGTTAAATAGTGCTACTCTGTTGATTAGAACTATTATAAAATTCAGCATATGGACTGTGGGTGGGTGGGGGCAAAAAGCCAAAATTGTTTTTCTTTGGAGTCTTATCTGGTTTCTAACTAACTTCTCAACTACTTTGATGATTAACCCATTATACTTTGCACAGATAAATTAAATTCCATAATTATTGGTCGAATAGCTACTAATTTTTGAGGAATCGAGTTGGTTTCTTCTTAATAACTTGTATATTACAAACATTTCTATCATATCATAAACACCTTTGTCATCTAAAGCCACATGTATACTATATATTCTTATAATATAAAATAATATGTAAGCATAAGGAACGGTGATGGTGACAGCTAGGATCTATTATCTATAATAAGTCCATAAGATGGGTGGAATATTGTAAAGCCTGTTGTTGACACTAATTTTTTTTGTGATGATTGTCCCGCAAGGTACACCAATTCACAAATATTGTGATTCTTACCGCGTGTGTTTACTAGACAATACATAGATCGTCCTATGTGCTAACTAAATTACAAATATAACATGTCAAAGGGTTCGCACAATACACCATTAGTTGAACCTATTGACAACTCGAATCATATTCGAGATTATGTTTTACATCAGAAAGATCATCCAACTATTCAATGACCTTCCAGATGATAGAAATCAACCTTTTTCATGTCGAAAACCTGATTCTTGATTGAGTTGCAATGTTCGTCGAACGTTCCAATGGGTAATTGGCCAACATGCATTACATTCATATACGAGAATCCTATCCATAACTGAAAGATATAAGAATCATATTATAAGTATAATAGAATCATATTCTAGCTATGCAATTAATTAGAATCCTAACCCATTCAATGTAGGGTTGACGGTATACCTCGTCGACACAACAAACTGCACAAGTGTCCGAACTTTAACGGTGAACCTCAACGCAACCAAGAACTTCATCAAAGAACACCTTCTTCATCATCCTGACCAATCAATGTTTGATTGCTCTAATGAACATCGAATAGTTTCGATGTCTCATATCTACGAACTCCCAACCCCTTGCGAAAACCAAGAATCCCATCTCACTAAACAACAAATGATTATCAAGTTCTATACATCAATGAAGGAAGTACTGCCAAATTCGTGCTCGAACAACGATAAAAAGCAGAATCACGTGCAAGTGCAACAGAATACTTTCTGCTATCTGTCCACCTATTGGAACGATTTACTTGACTGTACTACCTGCTACCTGCCGATGAAGCACCGATTCGGTTGTTGACTAGGGTTCTCAGAGGGAATTCCGAATGGGTTTCTTGAGGGTTTTTTCGTACAAAAATATTTGTCATATATAGGAGCTTTAGGGCTTTGAATTCTCATCTTTTTGGTAAGATTTGATTAATCTAAATTCTGACCAAAATAGGATAGAGATCTGATTTCATTTTTATCTAATCCATATCAAATTTTTACCGAATCTTTATGGGATTTTATCCTAATATAATTGGAAAAATTTAAATCACATAAATATAATTAGGAGTTAACTAAGTCAAACTCTAACTCGTGTATGTGCTAGCACAAACCCAATTATCTTGATCTAATATGTTAAACAATGAATTCAAGTCTAATTTGAGTCTATTGAAGCGAACTCTTGGTCAAATTAAACAAAGTCCATATTCATTGGTTGGATCAAATATTTTGTGTGTAACCCTCTAGACTCAACACCAAGATGGCAGCAAGACTTTGATTTTTAATTGACTGAATAACTAGTCAGTTGATCGTTCAGTTGACCGAATCCATCTTCTGGCTTGCAAAGCAAGCTCGACACCTAGTAACATGTCATGGCTCCCATCTCGTGTGTTTGTGTTGTGTGTTGGGGGGGGGGGGGGGGGGGGGGGGTAGATGCACCAAGTAAGAACCTTTACGTGTTCAATTACCATGCAATACAGATTTTCCATCAGACGATGTCCTGACTTGACTATGGATGTGATGTCAAATCACATCCATAGTCTATTATCAAAATCGATTCACACATGAAATGATGAACAATAAAGTTCTTTCTATTTTCATCATACCTTGGCCAAGGACGTTCATACACGATCTCATGTCAGAAGACCAGTTGCAACATTGACATGAAAGAACTCCCATTGACATGTAGTCAAATGTTACTCCATTAAGGTTCCTTAGTCGATTCGTATAGTGAACTCATTCTATAATAAGCATTTTCGCTCTTAAGTGTCTACCTCACTAGTGATCATAAATCACACACTCATCATGAGTCATCATAAAGTGTTTTATTGGAAAACATTGAAGTTTGGAGAGGAGAGAAAGATAAAATGAGAAGAGAATATAAGAAAAGAGGGTGCAAGGGCATGAAATCCTAGGTTGCATCTCATGCATATTTATATTGATAATGAGTACACCCACAATTACTTTAGTACCCTCATAAGATAAATAGCAATAATAACCCAAACCCTCCCTCAAGCTGGAGTATATAGATCAGACATGTTCAGCTTCCTACATAAATTAAAAAAATGAACCACGAGCAAGTAGTTTGGTAAGGATATCATCCAATTGATCCTCAGATCGAACATAATGAGTGATAGTCTGTTTCTTCGGCAACAAATCACGACAAAATAACAATCCACCTTGATATGCTTAGTGCGCTTATGAAACACTCGATTACTTGAGGTAAAAATTGTCGATTGATTGTCACAGTAGATCTCCATAGGAACATGAACCTTACGATTAATTAGATAATATGCAGTAAGAACGACATCTGTTTAATACTGTTTTGGGACATGCATAATGTATATTGAACATGAGAGTTCGAGCCACATCTAAAAGGTGTCGATGTTTGCGTTCAGCTATACCATTTTGCTGAGAGGTGTGGACACAACTTGTCTGATGAATCATAGTACGATCAACACAAAAATTGTTCACAGAAGATTGAGTATACTTCAAAACATTATCAAAATGCAAAATTTTGATGCGTTTATTTTAAGTCGAATGTAGACTTCATTATAAAAAGTGGATAACACATTTAGAAATTCAGATCTTTCTTTCATTAAATAACACCAAGTCACTGTGGAATAATCATCAACAAAAATAACGAAATACTGAAATTCTTTCGGACTTTTTTACTTTAGACGGACCCAAGTATTAGAATGAACAAGTTCAAAAGACTACAATTGATAACTCTTAACACGATGAGGAAAAAAAATTACGGTGATGTTTGCCTAACTGACAAGCCTCACATCCAAGAATAGAAACATGACTCAAACTAGGAACAATTTGATGCAACTTAGCCAGAGAGGGATGACCCTAACGATAATTCAACTGCAATGGAAAAGTAGAAACATAAGTGAAAGTCTTTCCAGGTAGATCTAAGTAATACGGTCCATCTCTTTCATGTCCTGAACCAATCATCTTTATCGTCTCAAGGTCCTGAAAAATTCAAGAATTGAAAGAAAATATTACAGAACATTGAAGAGATTTGGTTAACTGGCTCACATATAACAAATTGAAAGAAAAATTAGACAATGAATTAAATAATGATAATGATTGAGTATAGTGAATGACACATTTCCTAAGTGCAGGACGAATAGACCCATAGCCAAGGTAATACTACGTTTTATAGGACTACGATTATAAAGGAGAGAGTTTATACCAGACATGTGAGAACATGCTCCTGAGTCGATGATCCAAGAGATAGATGGTTATTGGGTTGCAACAAAAGCATGATTATCTATATGTGCCATGGTTGCAGTAGGTTGAGAGGTGGTACAAGCAAGCACGTTCAACTTCTGGAGGATATGATCGAGATGAGACATCAGACGTGGAAGTCTGATTGAAATCGAAAATATCATCTCTAGGAGCAGAAGTGGTGACCTGGGACTGCATATTTTCATCATGCACTTGATGTGCATATTCTGGTTTATCCTACTTGTCCCAACAGTAGTCTTCGATGTGATCGAGCATTCCATAATAGTTACACTTTCGTAGTTGACCACGACCACTACTACCACCACGGTCACCACTACGACCATTGTCTCTACCACCACGACTACCTCCTCGACCAAAACTACGACTACCATCTCTACCATCACGACCAGTCGCACTAGTAACTGGGACAGAAGAGTCATTACTCGACACCACAAAACTCTGCTATAGAAAGGAACGATGAGACGGGAGAAAGTATCTGCCACTGTTGATAACTTCTCTCCAGCAAAGATCTGAGCTTTATAAGGTTCGAGTGTAGGATCCAAACCGGCTAAATGAAACATGAAACTCTTCTTTCTATCGTTGAGTTTTCTTCAAATCAGTAGTAACATGATGATATTGTAACAGTTCCTCCTACAAAGCCTTCTTTGAAACCAGATATTCATGCACATGCTTTCAATTTTGTTTTGTATTAAACAATAACTTGTACAACTCATAGATACATGCCACATTTCGCTTATGCGAACATGATTCTTCCAGAGATACTCAAATTTGTTTAGAAGATTCATGCCACTGAACATTAGAGGCGATGTGCTGTTCCATAATATGCCACAACCATGACATAACATATGCATTGGTACTCATTCAATCCTCATACTTGGCGAACGTTTCAGGCGGGGATTCTTCCGTCAAAACTTCAACTTCTTTTTTGTGCTCAACACTAGTTTGATAGACTTGGACCATGCAAGATAGTTCGCTTCATTGAGTTTCACCGCAATAATCGATTTTTTTCAATTCATTATTATGAATAACAGTAAAAGGAGGACCACCCCCATTACCACCACCAACACTATTAACCTCGCTAGAAGATTCGGTTCCCACCATACTTATAGATGCAACAGAAAGATGAGATCTCTCGAACCCTAGATCTCACAACGAACCACAACCAACAGAGATCTATAGAAATCCTAGATCTCACAACCAACGACAACTATCAACAACGAAATACCGAAATTTGTAGAAATTCTAGATCTCATAAACAAACCACAACGGCCAAACACAACAAAAGATGAACGACGAATCATGAAAAGCAGACGACGAACAACCGAACAAACTAAGTTTGGAGAGGAGAGAAAGAGAAAAGGAGGAGAAGAGAGAATATGAGAAAAGATGGTGCAAGGACAAAAAACCCTAGGTTGAATCTCATGTGTATTTTTATTGATAATGAATACACCCACAATTACTTCAGTACCCTCATAAGATAAATAAAATAATAACTCAATAACTAACAAAACTAATGTCCTTAGTGATCCTATGACAAGGAACATTTAAAAATAACTATATGAATTCAAAAAACAACATTTTGTAAGCATTTATTACATGATACAACGTACTGATGTTATATATACACTTAAAAACTTATCTATATACATTTTACACATTAGATGTTAGTTGTATCTAATATGTGTTAAAGTACCTCTGCAACATAGTTTGAACAGATGGTAACAGAAGCTAATTTTTTTATTTGAAATAAATAAAAAAAGTTACTTAGTGAATTTTTATAATACATATGATATACTTTTCATAGCATCCCATGTTTCCTTCAGATCTGAAGACAACTATCTAATTGGTATTTCTCTCTTTCTCTGCAAATAATTCTGAGTTGCCATTTAACTTGCCATTATATTCTGAATATCATCATAGATTCCCTGATAAGCTTTGCAGCTGCTGCATTGCTTCATGCTGATGCCATTTCTGGTTTATTCTCGCCACAAGCGCCATGTTGTGTGGGAGAGGAAGCCTGGACAGAATTGCCACCTGATTCTTTTCCCTGAATTGCATTTCAGATATCAGTAGCTCTATGTAGCCTGGAACATCTTCTGGGAAAAGAGATGCTTTTCCCTACGTACGTTGTATATTTTTTCTGAATAAGAACTGAGGTTTTAAGTATCGACCAATTATGCTACGTATTGTCCGTACCAGGTCAGGTTGTAGGATCATGCTGCCAAAAACTTGGTATCGACCAACTCCTGCCTGTATCTACCGATGGAAGCTAAATATTGGCCAATATTTTGCTTCCATCATGAGAGAAGGTGGTGGTGGTGTGGATTTAGAACAAAGTTTCCACAGTGGAATTACTTGATTTTACACCGGAATCAAGTAATTGGTTTTCTGATCATGAATCGTGGGTTACCAACACTAGTAATGTGGGTCTTGCCCATCATTCCCGGGTCTCCAACAAATTGGGATGGCTGCAGGTATGCGATTATTATGTTAGTCTCTATAAGAAATACCATTATATATCGGAAGAGCAAAATTCAAAGAAGCAAAGAGGGAAGAAAAGTGAAGAAGGGAGGAGAGGTGACCCAAGTCAGCATACCTGAATTGATACTTCAAGACTATGAATAGTAAGAAAGAAACTATGATCACTATTAGATCACCTTAGGTAAGGAGTCCAACCCTTGGTAGTTTAAACATGATTACAAGTTGCAGGGCTTTCTATATAACCTACAAGTATTTCTCCTCTCTGAATGTTGCCGCAGACCATATATTACTATCAGATCTTACATCTATTAATCTACCTAATGATATTTATTTGTTGAAGTTCTCGAAAACAATTGGTTACACGTTATTTCCCAACCTTTTATGAGAATTCTCACACTGAGAATATCCCACTATTGCAAATGGGCACATAACTGTAGAGCTGATAGGCCTCAATGCCTCAGATAGCTCCAATCTTTAATTGCGTGGACTCCCATGTGGAATTGCAATTGTTATCCATTCCTCTATTTTCTGAACCAGACAGGTAACTGCTGCAGAGACCAAGGAAGCAGCGAGGCTCTGTTAAGCCCTTAACTGAAGCCCGGACAGAGTTGCAGTATCATCCTGGTACAAAAAGGCAGTGATTGGCTCCAGAAGACAAGACCGGAGGGGGTATTTAGGTTAGGGGAGTGCATGGAGAACGAAAATCAGAATTGATAAACAAGGGTTATGTGAGGTGGCTTTAGGTGATTATGATTCAGGATCCAGTACTTGATTTACACCCTCGCAAACAAGGGAAACCTTTGATCCCTTAACACCTGAAGAGCTCGTACTAAGTTGGCTTCGTTGTGGTACTGATCCGATATTCACACATCGGTGCCATAAATGGAGCTAGGTTCTCTTACATACCTTAAATAAGTCTTCTTTTGGGATTACTTGTAGTAGTTACTAAATCCTACGGAAGTTCAAAATATGTTTGAAGATGAACTTGATTTAGTGGATAGGCAGCTGGCTGTAAGCTCATATGGCTGGAACTTTAATTTGCAGGCCAGTCCTGAGAGATCAGTCTCTTCTGAGTGAAGACAATTATTTTGTTTCCGCCCACTATTTCAGAAACCTGCTTCTCCCAACCTCACTTTGAGAAATGATAAGTTCGTTGCCGAGGGCCTCAACATATGATTTGTGAGAAGGTGGAATTAAGGTTCACAATATTGGTTCCGGTCTTTATGACAATCTATTCAACGTTGTCGGTTATTTTGGATTGTAATTTCGGAGTTCTTTGTTTTGAAAAGTCCAAAATAATAATATTTGTTTATAAAACTAGAGCTAAACTTGATACATTTGGAATCTTATGTATTATTGTTGTTTCCTGCTATTGAATGGAATAATATTCAACATTGCTGAACTATTCATCCAGTTAAGCTTTTTATTACTTGCTTTTAGATAAAGTTTTCCTACAAAATATAGTTTTAGATGGAAATACTATTAAGATATATGAACATTGTGAATTTATAGTATATACAACTTCAAAAAAGGGGAATAGTTACGTTTTGTTGATAAGGAATTTTTTTTCGACACACTATAACATATTGATCTTCGACATGATTATATCATTTTGTTGATTCTTTTATGTCGTACTTCTCTATTTTTCTTTGTTTAATTAACCTGGAAAGCGCCACAAATTAGGTATCGGCAGATATTGGAGGGGTTAGTATCGATTTGGATATGCCGAAAGTGATACCATAAGGCTAATATGTACTAGTAGTCTAGTATCAGTGTCTAAATGACGGTCGAGGCGGCCGCTCTCTGCACCGCTTTTGTCGTTGGCAGTAGAGTAGACGGTTAGCGGAGATTTGACGGCACATGCGGAGGTAATGTGGTAGGCGGACGCCTAGGCGGAGCAATATCTGCCAAATGTTTTGACAAAACAGTTTTGCAAGCATTATGGACCTGTGATTCACTTTTACAAGATTGAAACTTCATAAATTTTTGTTCTACGACTTACTTATGCATAAGACACCCTTAAAATATACATATTTTGCAAAAAAAAATAGTGGTAAATAGTCAAAAATGTTCAAAATGTATCAAGCGCTTAGGCGGCAGGCGGACCCTCTCTGCCGCGCACTCGGCTACGGCTGTTTATATATATATATATATATATATATATATATATATATATATAATCGATGGGAGCGGGCGACCCAGCAGGCGACCTAGGGCTTCCGCGAGTGAACCAGCGAGGGGCTCCTCCCTGGGACCCCGGCGCTGACGGAGGCGGTGACGCCAGTGACGGCCTGGCCGGGGGCCGGCCGCACCAGGGCGGAGCAACGAGCGGTGGAGACGGCGGCAGCGGCGGCGACTTGGGGAGCAGACGCAGGAAGACTGGCGCTGACGGGGGCGGCGCGGCCAGCGGCGGCCTGGCCGGGGGCAGGCCGCCCCAGGGTGGTGCGGCGAGCGGCGGCGACTTGGGGAGCGGACGCGGAAGGCTGCGCTGCTGCGTAGCCGGAGCAGCGGCGAGGTCGGCGACCATGTTGGTGGTCATGTCGGTGGTCAGGCGGTGGGAGTTCTGGGCAGATCCGGCGATGAAAGCGTATTCCCGGGGTTTCAATTTGGACCTGGGCCCAGTTTTCAGGGGGGTCAGGCGGAGGGAGGTAGAGGGACGACGATTTCGAGACGTCGGAGGAATAAGACGGGAGGCAAGGTGGGAGGCACGCAGATCCTCCAAAAGTCGCGACCCTTGGCAGGGAGAAGGCTGGGGGAGGGAATGGGGCACATAACATCGTCCCGAGGACCTGTGGCGCCTACTGGGGGATCAGTGGGCTGGCGCCCCAAGCCGACCGCGGTGGAAAAAGGAAATGGCAAAGTGGTGGACACGAGAGGCCAGGGTACATGGGCTTCCAGCCCTGAAACTGGAGCCGCCCAGGGAACGACTCCCCGGCCAGCGGGACATTGCTGGGCAGATGTCTGTAAACCGGTGGGGACGGAAAGCCCAACATCTGTGGAGTATGTTCCGCCGAAGAAGGTAGGGAGCAGTTTTTGGGCTTCTTTCCCGGCTGAGGAGATTGAGAAGGTGCCTGCCTTCTGGGAGAACACGCTGGTCCTGTACGTGCTGGGGAGTAAGTCGTTCTACGGACAGATCCTGGGATATGCGGCGCGAGTCTGGCAGCCAAAAGGTAGCATGAAGTTCTTTGCTAAAGAAAATAGATTCTTCTATGTGAAGTTTGGGCTCGCTGAAGATGTCACTAGGATTCTGCAAGGTGGTCCGTGGACGTTTGATGGTAGGCTGATCATTCTGAAGGAGTGGACTCCAGATCTGAGATGTGAACGGGAAGTCCTGAATGCTATCCCCGTTTGGATTCGCTTTCCGGAGTTTCCCGTTCGCTTTTGGAGCATTCCTCTGTTGATGCGACTGGCCAGTTTGGTCGGCACCCCGATCAAGGCTGATGAAGCTACAACCTTTCGATCGAGGTTGATGTATGTCCGGATTTTCGTCGAGATTCGGGCTGGAGGGGAGTTACCGAGTCTACTGGAGTATGAGGTGCCTTCTGGAGAGGTTCTAACCCAGAAGGTGGAGTATGAATGGGTTCCTCCTGCGTGTTCGAAGTGTGCTTGTTTTAGGCATCTAGACAGCACATGCCCGTCCAGAGTAGCACAGTCGGGGCCGATTACGCCCCTATTGAGGTGCCGGGCCCATCTCGGGTGAGGGAGCCTCCTACCGGGGAAGGTAGAACGGAGGATTATATGCAGGAGGGTGACCGACCGGGGGAGGAGGCCGGGGGACTGAGTCTCACTATCCTGCCTCAGCCGATCTCCCCTTGTGGGACTATGATCACCTTCTCGATACAGAGGAGTATGGTTACTAGAGACATGGCAGCCTTGGAGAGAGAGAAGAGGGGCGTTGGCGGGTCTTTTGAGGAGGAGGTATACAGTAGGAAGAGACGAGCTGGACCACTACGTGAGAGACCTCCAAGTGAGGCGCTCTGTGTGGAGAACCCGACATTGGTGCTTGTGCTCTCCCGGACAGCTCCCCATCTTGACCCCTCCGCAGGGATGGAGGAGGATATGATAGCGATGGATGTGGTACTGCCCCAGGTACCAGTCAAGGTGATGTTCAGGAGACCCTTTCCAGTAATAATTAATGGCGGTCATCGCCTGGAATGTGAGGGGGACGTGTTCGTTAGGGAGATGGAGGGAGATTTGTGCGGTCTTGCACACAGAGAGGTGTGACATCTTTATCCTGCTGGAGACTAAGATTAAAGGGGAGAAGACTCTTCCCCGCCGAACCCCATCTCACTGGGTTCAACTCCACAACTTGGCCATCTGTAACATGGCTCGAATCTGGGTCAGATGGAATACAAAGTCTTAGGATGGAGACTTGATCTTAATGACGGAGCAGTTGATAGCCGTCTCCTTCACTAATAAGGGTGTCTTTCAGTTCTTACTAGGAGCGGTGTATGGTCACAACGACAGACGACGGTGGAAGACCTTGTGGAGCGATATTTCCAGGGTAGCTGCTGCTGCTGATGCCTCGCACCTGCCGCTTCTTTTGATGGACGACTTCAATGCCTTGCTTCACAGAGGGGAGAAGATGGGAGGCAGACCGGTTTCTGATCCGATCATTTATGACTTTCAGAGATGTCTCCTCCAGGCGGGGCTCAAGGGGCTGTTTCGCTCGGGGTTCTTATGGACTTGGCATAACAAAGAAATCCGTAACAGGGTTGCGTGCCAGCTGGATAGAGCCTTAGGCAACGGGGAATGGTTCAAGCATTTTCCCAATTCGTCGGCTGAGGACCTGGCCGCTGGGACGAGTGACCATTCCCCCATCAGGGTCGGCTTCACTATTCGGCCTCCCGTGAAGTCTCGTCCCTTTAGGTACAACAACAGCTGGTATCTTTCAGAGGGTTACTTGGAGGCTGTTACGGAGGGGCTCACTAGCCATCAGGAGGGGACGGCCCAGTATCGCATGGCGCATCGGCTAAAGGCTATGAAGAAGGCTTTACGAAGCTGGGTGAAGGGTCTGCCCAAGTCTACATTAGAAGATAAGGAGACAGAGCTTCGGACCATCCAGCAGGACATGCAATCTGATATGCTGAACGAAGATCTGACGGCGAGAGAGGAGCTGATCGGAGAAGTCAACATCTTGCGTCTGCAGAAGGAGATTAGTACAGTCCAGCGTGCTAAATGCTCCTGGCTTAAGGATGGTGACCAATGTTCCAAGTTCTTCTATGACGTCATTCGGACCAGACAATATAGGAACCATATTTTTCAGCTTCTTGATGTGGATGGCAACCTGGCTTAGTACATCCAGCAGGACATGCAATCTGATATGCTGAACGAAGATCTGGCGGCGAGAGAGGAGCTGATCGGAGAAGTCAACATCTTGCGTCTGCAGAAGGAGATTAGTACAGCCCAGCGTGCTAAATGCTCCTGGCTTAAGGATGGTGACCGATGTTCCAAGTTCTTCTATGACGTCATTCGGACCAGACAGTATAGGAACCATATTTTTTAGCTTCTTGATGTGGATGGCAACCTGGTGGGAGAGTCGACTAAGATATAAGGCGAGGCAGTCAGGTACTACTCTGAGTTATATTTTCAGACTCACTACCTGTCTGTGTTCCCAGATATAGTTACGAAGAGAGTGGTGACTCCGTATGGAAATAGCCTTCTACTTGTCCCAGTTACTCTGGAGGAGGTAGAATCTATTGTCAAGACGGCGGATCCCAACAAGGCACCTGGGCCGGATGGGTACAGCAGTAGGTTCTACAAACGCCATTGGGATACTCTGAAGTATCAGGTCCTTGAGGTGGTGCAAGAGTTCTTCTCCAAAGGGAAACTGTTGAAGGAGCTGAACCACACATTCCTGACACTTGTGCCAAAGGAGGGAGCGACATCGTTGGCGGATTTCAGGCCTATTGCATGCTGCAATTATCTTTACAAGATTATTACACACCTTATGTGCCGGCGGATGGAGGAGATCATGCAGGACTTAGTCTCTCCGAACCAGGCGACTTTCATCAAGGGAAGGTCGATCGCGGAGCACAGCCTTCTGGCACATGAGATGGTGAGGGGATTCAGTAAACCTGGCGGGGAGAAAGCTTGTGTGAAGTTAGATCTGAGGAAGGCCTATGACATGGTTAATAGGAATTTCTTCTGTCATCTGATGGCTGCTATGGATTTCGAGGACCGTTGGGTAGCGATGATCCGGGAGTGTATCACGTCTTCCACCTTCTCTGTCCTCATCCAGGTCACCCCATATGGGTATTTTCAGAGCAACCGTGGGCTTAGGCACGGCGACCCTCTGTCCCCTTACCTATTCATGCTTGTCATGGAATACTTCACATGCTTGATGGATATAGCAGTGCATCGGGGGAGACTGGTTCCACTGTTCAGGCTGGTAGATCCCCTGGTTACCCACCTTATTTATACAGATGATCTCTTGGTGTTCATCCAGCCATCTACTGAGGGTATGCACACGATTGCCGAGATTATGGGAGAGCTGGAGTCCCTCTCAGGCCTTCAGATGAACAGAGAGAAGAGCAGGGTGTATTTCAGCTCTCTCTACCCCCAGAAGCAGGAGCGGGCCGACGCGCTGGGAGTTGAGAGGAGTGAGCTCCCGGTGAAGTATTTAGGGGTTCCTCTCACAGTCAACTATGCGCGGGACCAGGACTGCCATAGTCTGGTGGAGTATGTCCAGCGGAGGGTTGAAGGCTGGCAAGCCGCCGGTTTATCATTTGGAGGACGTATTGAGCTGGTTAGATCGGTGATATCGGCTGTGGTCCATTTCTGGCTGCAATCCATTCTTCTCCCTATTGCCACTATCAAGAAAGTAGAGCGGATGTGTGCAGACTTTATATGGAGGGGTGGTATGCATGCGATCTCTTGAGAGCAGCTCTGTAGACCCAGGAAGGAGGGAGGAGTGGGGTTAAGGCCGTTGCTGGAGATCAGGGAGGCCTATGCGCTGAAGCTGGCATGGAGATTCATCAATAGGGGGTCCCTTAGGGTTGACTGTGTCACGCCCCGATCCGGAAAATCGCTCATCATCGCTAGATTTTACCCGAATCATCGTCCTCGCTGGGGCGTGATGCCGCACGAGGCTGGAGTTGCGCTCGTGCAAGGCAAGATAACGGTTCAAATAGTGATCATCTTTAATTCGTACATAAGCAGCGGAAGGAAAACAAGGTATAACATAATAATCTCTTTTATTGATTATGAATTGAAGATTACAAAGGCTCTGAATAGCCCAACATATATGCCAATTGGCTACAACGCTCATGATCTCTCTAGCTCACAAGGGATTACATTGTTCCATACATTATGTCTCTTTATAGCCACCAAGTAGTCTTCGGCCGAACATCTCCATGTCGCAAGTCCGAATGCCTATGCGGTAGCTCCTCTTGAACGCCAAGGACTCCATGCCTCGGCACGTCCAAGCCAAGCTCCGTCCCGAGCCAATCATAACCTGATCCTGCACATAAACTAGTGGGGGATTAGTGCTTTCGTCCTCGCTTCGCACTGATCAAGACCCGCTCGCCCCCAAACCAAACACTTAAATCATTTAGTGAAACATGCATCTTAATTGGTGATCTTTCTATTTAGCCTTAGGATCAGTTTCATGACAATGTTTACGCATAGCAACTTTATCATAATGTGTCCCATATTGTGTTCCTGCAGCAGATACAGTTAGCCATAATATGAATATAACATAGTGTTTCGTGCTCATCTCCATTCCTCTTTGCCTAGCCTGCCATGGTTAGAACTTACATAAGCAATCATACGATTCGCACAACCAACCAATCATAACCGTAAGCATATGCATAAGGGTGGAGGCCCTGCACCTGCACCCAACTCTCATCTCAGCCCACCGGCCCTAACTATATGAAGGTCACGGTGTTTCGCACCGTAATGGACTTGGCATCTCTTATGTGTAAGCCTACGATCACTTCGATACGGGTTGCTAGTCCAATATCCGAAGGATCCCAAACTTACGGATATCATAGCTTATCACAGCACTGGACGGTCGCAATCCGTCCGAATGATGTGCACCATAAATACCACACATAATTCCCTCCTAGGCCGAACGGTCCCGGTGCCCCGGTCATAACCGTCCGAGGGAAGCCGCACCCGTGCACGGGCCATCCGAGTCCATTGACCATGCAATACGTGCCATAGCATACAAGTCATACATTCTAATCCATCTCGTGTTCCATAAACATAGTCCCGTTCCATAAGCATATTCGCGTCTCATAAACATAATCTCCATCCATATGGGGAGCTCCGTCGCGTTATGCCCCAACACATCCATATTGATGCACGACGCCCAACGGCTTAGACATCTCGTACTTGTATTCAACGCGTACCATTCGTAAGTTATTCTCATAGCATAATTCCGTAGTTACTTAGTTATTCCCTAGCTTCCGTGCACGAGGGCACGCTCAGCGCCGTAATCAATGTTCTACGCCTAGTGTTCAATGTTCTCGGAGGCGTGCACGTGATGCACATCTCGATATTGTCTTTCAATGTTCTACCATCACCGCCCTACCGCGACTCGTACACTTGATGCACGTCGCTTCAATTGTTCGATTGTTCAATGTTCTATCTTAGTGTTCAACACATAGTTAGACACTTACTCGCCGAGCCACGCTCGCTAACTCGATAACATCTTATGCATGCACGGATATATTTTATTAGATGTGAAGGAATAGGGAGAGAGAGTCAAGAACCCGCCCACCTTAAGTCGATACGCCTTGCCGTTTCGCTGAGGTGAAGCGGCTCGCTTACATAACTTGGTCGCATAGCTAACTCTCGGACTTGGCCATTCCTTTGCACCACTCGGTTGATTTGGCCTATCGCGCCCATGCCACAATCCGTTGCAAGGCCACGATTTGGTTTCGCGGACACTTCATTGCATAAGGCAAAATGCCGACCTCTTATCGTCCAACGTAAAAGCATTGCCTGCACACCAGATCAACTAAAATCAGCACTTGCTCAACAGGACTTATCCTTTGCATCGATTCGATTCATAGATTCCAATCGACTCAAAGCTTACGTTTGGCCAACGTCAATGTTGTAAAAAGCGCTAGGCAGAGTCGGTGCGCCGGAGGGCCGACTAGCGCCTAGACGGCGCCTAGGCGCCGATTTTTTTTTTTTTTTAATATATATGTATATATATGTGGTGGTTGGGGGGGGGGGGAGGGAGGAGAGAGACAGCAGAAGCAGCAGCAGATGCTGCGCACTCCCCTCTCCCCTCCGCTCCTCCTCCTCCCCTCTCCTCCTCCTCCCCTCCCCTCCCCTCTCACCACCTCTCCTCTCCTCTCATCCTCCTCCTCTCCTCCTCCACTCCCCTCTCCTCCTCCCCTCCCACCACCACCACCACCACCACCACCACTGCCACCACCACCAACAGGAGGAGGAGCAGCCGCCACCACCACCAGCAGCAGCCGCCGCCACCACCGGCGACTACGACGGCGGCGGCGGCGGCGACGACGACGGCGACGACCACGGCGATGACGAGGACGGCGACGACGACGGCGGCGTCGGCGGCGACAGCTAAGTATGTATTTTTTTTTGAATTTTTTAAAAAAATTGGCCGCCTAAGGGCCGCCTGGGGACCGCCTAGACCCGATTTTGGCCGCTGACCCGATTTTGACCGCCACCGATTTTTCTGGCCGATTTTAGCATAATCGATTCGTTGGGGCTCCGCCTAGCGCCTAGGCGGCGCCTAGGCGCCCGAGTTGGGCGATTTTTAGAACACTGGCCAACGTAACTCTTGCATCGATTCGCATCGATACCTCATCGGGTCAACGCAACTCTTCGAGTCAACGACTCATCATAATGCACCGTGCGGAGCGGGACATTACATAATATACCACTGAAAATCAGGTTCGTCCTCGAACCGAAACCAACACTTAATCCAAGTGCCTCGCTTAGATCGTTTCACGATCTCGTGCTACTATCGTTGGAATCATACAACTTAGTTTGGATCATACACATATTTTAGGCGTCCCACCAATATATGCATTTCAGCCAAGCTCAGTGGTAGGATATCGGGACAACTAACAAGCTTAACTTAAATCTTCAAGCACCGATTGGTCCGTACTCGACTTAGTCATATCTTAGCGCCTATTTCCTAAAATGTCCTCGTATGTGTATTCCATAATATGCGATCATCTTCCAACATCTTGCGCATAACTTAACTCGAAACTATTAGTTCGATCTCATAAGTTTCTCGCCGGCCACCTAACACTCGCATTGCATCGAGTCATTGCGCATCCGATCGCAACAATTTTCCACAATGCCTACTCGTCCAATCGTTTCCTATCTCTCACATAGCTCAAGTCTTTCATCCAATCATTCATAACATTTGGCCTTAACGACATGGACTAAGTCCAACATGTCTCAATTTCCTTTGCCTACCATTCGTACTAAGTCTCGCACACAACTATCCATATATGATTCACGTTCTCGTTCTATCCACACATTGCGTCTGGGGCTACCCCCGCTAGGTAACTTATCCAGACATCATGCTTAATCTCTCCCGACACAAGAGATCCACTTGAGTCTACGATGCTCAAAGACAACAATCTTTTCGACCCAAGATCTCTTACGATACGCCTATCTCCTATTCTCGATCGAGTACGAATCCTTTACTCAATTCTCGAATCAATCCCGACTAGTTCATTTCGTAACATAGATAGCGCGCTCAACACACATAGCCTAACCGTTACTCAAACAGATCTACGACACAACTCTTAGGGTCGTTCTACTATCCGTCGCTCTCGCGTATTGCAGAATTCTTGCAATCGCCTTACCGCATCATTACGCTAAGCACGTTCCTCAACATCTATTCGATCGTCGACTAGCCAACAACTCGAATACTTATTTGATCGACCGTAATTCTCTAACCATATCGATTCTAGTACTCGCTAACTTTTCGAAACATGATACTCACTTAGACTTATCCTTCACATGCACTACCTCATCTTTCATCCTCGACAAAATTTCTTACGCGACTTCCTTAGGGTCATCCTATGGGACTTCAACATTCACTTGATTTGGCGGTCAAGTCTTCTAGGGTCATCTGTCCCGAAACTACGCTCGATAATTGAAGATCATCAACGAGGGACAGTTAACACGAACCATGCTATACCTATCGCGGAGCCAAATCAATTTTCGACAATTCCTATGGGACTCTTACCCAATCCGACATACCAATCCATAATTTATCTACCCCCACGCAACTGATGCGCCGTTAACTATTTGAATCACTTATGCGTTGGCGCACCGTTACTACCGAATCACTCATACATTACCGTCGACTATTTTCGCTAGTCGTATGACATCTACTTGCCTCAAGTCCGAGTTTACCTATTCGTGATCATAGCTCGACACATTTCGTACTCATCGAAACCATCCTCGAACGACTTTCGCATCAAACCACAAGTCTAAATCCAAAATTGCCACGCCTTGCAAGTTCAATCATCCCCGCTGGATGAATCACCATACCAGTGCTCACGCGGAATGATCGTCCCAATTTGGCGTGACGCATGTGCGATGCTAGAGTTGCACTCGCATAAGACAAGAATGTCAACGTTGTGGTTATCTTCGAAACAATCAAGCACTTTCGTTTTCTTCCGAGTAACATCCATCGACTCTCAAATTCTCCGAAGCATTCTTACCGTTATCATCCAAACTGCCATAACTTAACTTACATCCTATTCATCCAACAACAATGCTCAACATAATTTTCGTTCATTCGATCAGAGTATCCCCGAGTTATTGCATATCGTCTTTGATACGCCTCAACACCATCATCGATATGCATAACTTGAACATCTTCCTTTCTCATAAGCTCAAACTCGTTGCAATCATTGCCATCATCTGAACTCATGAAGCAAGTCTTACGCACATCAAGATTCATTCAGTTGTAACTACTTAACATCGTCGCGACACAATTTCAAATTCACATATCCATTCTCATATCCCTAACTCGCACTTCCAATCGTGCTACCGACTCATCGTGCTAACCCAAATTCGTTCGCACGATTTCTTCGTACCTACTCGATTCATTCCGAACGATTTTCGTACCAACTCAACATAATTTCGACCGGGTCGACTATTTCCTCAACGTAACATTCCTTCGCATATGCTCCATCTATCGCTCGACTTATACTTAACGAATCTTCGTTCGACGTATCATCTATGCATACGACTCGTGCATAATCGCTCCACTCAATTCATCAAGGCATACTCGCATCGACTTCTATCAAATCATTCCCGCTCGAGTCTCGGTACTACTCCGTCCGTTGCGGACAAACATATCGTAACAATACAATCGTCCCGATGTAACCTATCGTAAGTCACCAACCGGCTTAACATAGCCATCGCTAAGTGGTATTCCATATACCACTCAGAAATCGAGCCTATCGTTATCGATACAATACTTCGCTATACTGATCGCATAATTGGTATTGCATATACCACTCAAAATCGAGTCATTACTCGACATCACATTCCGCATAGGTCCGACATCTATTTCTCAATCAACTATCCCGTATGGCGATCTTTCCGATCCCAGCTCTAGCGTTTGCTTACTCGAGTTGGCACAACAACTAGACCAACATGCACCATCGTAAACTTAAGTTTGACATACATTCGATCTAACCGTACCATGTCGATCATGTCGATCACACCCGCAACATTCGCTTATTCAAAGTTCAACGCGACATTTGGCCAACATACATGTTCGCCTACTCGATCTCGACTTAGCGACCAACTCGACTCGTACAATCGCATCCGCGATCTTCTAATCTCACTCGTTGCAACTCGTGCAACAACTCATTCTCGATACTTAAGGTCTTTACTCAATCTCGCGCAACATATCGCTATCCATCCGCATAGCCATACAACACGCATCATATCATATCGACTCGTTGCACCGATACAACGAACGATTCACGACTTGCTGCACTCCGTGCAACCAACAACATATAACCGTTCGCATAGCAACGTAACACGCATCGTCTCACATATCGATCCGTTGCACTTCGTGCAACCAACAACACATCTTCTCGCACTTCGTGCGACCAACAACACAACTTCTTGCACTTCGTGCGACCGACAACACATATATCATTGCACTTCATGCAACCAACATCATCATATTCGTTGCACTTCGTGCGACCAGCGACTCACAACTTTCTTGCACTTCGGGAAACCATAATCTCATAACCCGTTGCACTTCGTGCAACCAACACTCTCCGATGGCACCCGGAGATAGCGTGATAGTCACGACATACTTGTGGCAGACATACGTACTTAATATAGACTTATTGTATGGAACATCCAATGTAGCGTCGAGCAGATCCATGAGCCATGCGGTTGCGGAAACAACTTAGAGTCAACTGAATTCGATAGCGAAGCACGTGAGGGTCAAAGGGATTCATGCACGGCCCAAAGGATGGAACCGCTATGATACCAACTTGTCACGTCCCGATCCGGAAAATCGCTCGTCCTCGCTAGATTTTACCCGAATAATCGTACTCGCTGGGACGTGATGCCGCACGAGCCTGGAGTTGCGCTCGTGCAAGGCAAGATAACGGTTCAAATAGCGATTATCTTTAATTCGTATCATAAGCAGCGGAAGGAAAACGAGGTATAACATAAGAATCTCTTTTATTGATTATGAATTGAAGATTACAAAGGCTCTGAATAGTCCAACATATATGCCAATTGGCTACAACGCTCATGATCTCTCTAGCTCACAAGGGATTACATTGTTCCATACATTATGTCTCTTTATAGCCACCAAGTAGTCTTCGGCCGAACATCTCCATGTCGCAAGTCCGAACGCCTATGCGGTAGCTCCTCTTGAACGCCAAGGACTCCATGCCTCGACACGACCAAGCCAAGTTCCGTCCCGAGCCAATCATAACCTGATCCTGCACATAAACTAGTGGGGGATTAGTGCTTTCGTCCTCGCTTCGCACTGATCAAGACCCGCTCGCCCCCAAACCAAACACTTAATCATTTAGTGAAACATGCATCTTAATTGGTGATCTTTCTATTTAGCCTTAGGATCAGTTTCATGGCAATGTTTACGCATAACAACTTTATCATAATGTGTCCCATATCGTGTTCCTGCAGCAGATACAGTTAGCCATAATATGAATATAACATAGTGTTTCGTGCTCATCTCCATTCCTCTTTGTCTATCTTGCCATGGTTAGAACTTACATAAGCAATCATACAATTCGCACAACCAACCAATCATAACCGTAAGCATATGCATAAGGGTGGCAGGCCCTGCGCCTGCACCCATCTCTCATCTCAGCCCACCGGCCCTAACTATATGAAGGTCACGGTATTTCGCACCGTAATGGACTTGGCATCTCTTACGTGTAAGCCTACGATCACTTCGATACGGGTTGCTAGCCCAGTATTCGAAGGATACAAAACTTACGGATATCATAGCTTATCACATCACTGGACGGTCGCAATCCGTCCGAATGAGGTGCACCATAAATACCACACATAATTCCCTCCTAGGCCGAACGGTCCCGGTGCCCCGGTCGTAACCGTCCGAGGGAAGCCGCACCCGTGCACGGGCCATCCGAGTCCATTGACCATGCAATACGCGCCATAGCATACAAGTCATACATTCCAATCCATCTTGTGTTCCATAAATATAGTCCCGTTCCATAAGCATATTCGCGTCTCATAAACATAATCCCCATCCATATGGGGAGCTCCGTCGGCGTTATGCCCCAACACATCCATATTGATGTACGACGCCCAACGGCTTAGACATCTCGTATTTGTATTCAACGCGTACCATTCGTAAGTTATTCTCATAGCATAATTCCGTAGTTACTTAGCTATTCCCTAGCTTCCGTGCACGAGGGCACGCTCATCGCTGTAATCAATGTTCTACGCCTAGCGTTCAATTTTCTCGGAGGCGTGCACGTGATGCACATCTCGATATTGTCTTTTAATGTTCTACCATCACCGCCCTACCGCGACTCGTACACTTGATGCACGTCGCTTCAATTGTTCGATTGTTCAATGTTCTTAGTGTTCAACACATATTTAGACACTTATTCGCCGAGCCACGCTCGCTAACTCGATAACATCTTATGCATGCACGGACATATTTTATTAGATGTGAAGGAATAGGGGGAGAGAGAGAGAGTCAAGAACCAGCCCACCTTAAGTCGATACGCCTTGCCGTTTCGCTGAGTTGAAGCGGCTCGCTTCCATAACTTGGTCGCATAGCTAACTTTCGGACTTAGCCATTTCTTTGCACCACTCGGTTGATTTGGCCTATCGCGCCCATGCCACAATCCGTTGCAAGGCCACGATTTGGTTTCACGGATACTTCATTGCATAAGGCAAAATGCCGACCTCTTATCGTCCAGCGTAAAAGCATAGCCTGCACACCAGATCAACTAAAATCAGTACTTGCTCAACAGGACTTATCCTTTGCATCGATTCGATTTATAGATTCCAATCGACTCAAAGCTTACCTTTGGCCAACGTAACTCTTGCATCGATTCGCATCGATACCTCATCGGGTTAACGCAACTCTTCCAGTCAACGACTCATCATAATGCACCGTGCAGAGCGGGGCATTACAGACTGGATGGATAGCAGATATGTGAAACAGGACAATTTCTGGACCTTTACTACTGACAACAACCATTCAGTCTCTTTCAAGATTGTCTTGAGACACATGTGAGTTCTCCAATCTGCTATCCGGAGGGTCATGAAGGATGGGTCTGGCACGGTCCTCTGGCGGGATCCTTGGATAGATCGACAATCTCTATTAGAAATCAGGGGAGCCCCGCCGAATCAGGAGAATAGTCGGGGGCTGACTTGTCGACGCATTATCCACGATGGAGAGTGGAGGCCTGAGTCCTATCGATATACTACGGAGATGGATGGGAGTATCAGTTCTGTAGTCATTGATCCCGGTCTGCCTGGTAATCGGTTGATTTGGGAGCCGCCAGGAGATTCTTCGGGGACTGGAATCTTCCAGCTTCGGAGCTGCTACAACCTCATTCGGCGCACTTATCCTCAGAGTATTGACTATGAATTCGTATGGTGCAAGGGACTTGCTCGAATGATGCAACTTTGTGTTTACAAGCTTCTCCTGGGCCGCCTATTGACGAGGGATCGACTTAGTGCTTTTAGGGTGCCGGTTCCAGACCCTAAGTGTGTGTTATGCAGTGTAGAGAATGAATCTATAGGGCACATTTTCTTTGAGTGTCCTGTCTTGGCAGATCTGGGCTGAACAAAATAGGGTGCTGGGTGGTTGTTACTCCGGAAAGAGGATTGGGGACATCATCACTGTGCTCCAGGATAGCAGAGGAAGAGGGCAGGACTGGTTCTGGACCGTCCGAGTTCGACTGACAGCCGCTGTTTGACATGTATGGAGGGAACGGAACCGTCGCATCTTTGAGGGTATAGTCACCCCTCCGATAGGCATCCTCCCATAGAGTTGATGTAAATGCTATGGGGATCTGAAGAGTGGGAGTCCCACTCTGATTGTATGTTGTAAGATTATTGCGTTGCTTTTGGAATACAATTTACCATTTTTCCAATATATATATATATATATATATATATATATATATATATATATATATATATATATTTTGGAACCAGGTAAATTGTTTCAGGAATCGCTCCCACTGAGATTCGAACTCCTGACCACTCGGGCCGCATGCATCTCTCTTAACCACTAGGCTAGAGGTCATCTGCAATATATATATATATATATATATATATATATATATATATATATATAAACGCGATGTCAAGTCCGGCTGCGCGTGCGAACCCTAGGCTGATCCTGGCGCCTCCTCCCCGGCCGCCGGACCCTCTCGCGAAGGGGAGGAGGATGCTGGGGAGGAAGAGGGGGGGCTGGCGACCCGCCATGGCAGGCGGCGGAGGCGGCCCTCCGGGCGGGGGGTGGGGGGGTGTGACGGACCGGGAGGATCTGCCCCGAGGCAAGCGGAGCAGCGGGAGGGGCCGACGACGGCCAGGGGGGGCGACCGACCCCTCCCAGGCGACGGCGCCGGACAGGGCGGCGGTGGCGGCAGCCCGGGGACATCCGTCTCCGGCGGGGGTGGGTTCCGGGTCGGATCCACCGATTTTTGAATTCGGATCCGGCTCCGGGACTAGGGATGGCCGGATTGATGATGAAGGTTGGACGACGGTGGCGAGACGACGGCCGGGAGGGGGACGGGGGGCTCAAACTCAGGATATGAGCCGGACGGGCCCTGGAAGGAGCGGAACAGGTCTATCACCGGCCTTGGTATCATACGACGACAGGGAGGAGGTCCGGGACGCACTACGACGGGATGGCGGCCAAAGGCGACGACATCGGAGAAAGGAAAAAGTATTGCTGGAGATGTTGGGAGTCAGAGGCCTCCGTCTGCTCCTCCCCGGACGGACACAAACGGACCTCGACCTAAATCCTGGAAGGATGTGTGTATGCCGGGTGGGAACAAGAGCCCGGTGTCGATGGAGTATGTGCCACCGATGAAGGTTGGAGGAGGACTTCGGGCATATTTTCCGGCGGAAGAGATAGCGGAGGTCACGGACTTCTGGAAGAACACGCTGGTGATGTATGTGTTGGGGAGTAAACCATTCTATGGACAGATACCGGGCTATGCTGAGAGGGTGTGGCGGCCCAAGGGGAGTATGGAGTTCTTCTCACGAGAGAATGGGTTTTACTACGTGAAATTCGGTTTGGAGGAAGATGTGTCCAGAATTATTCAAGGAGGGCCCTGGTCATTTGACGGACGGCTTATTATCCTGAAGGAGTGGACATCGGAGCTGAGATGTGAGAAGGAAGTGCTGAACGCGATTCCCGTCTGGATTCCTTTTCCTGAGTTCCCGGTGAAATACTGGAGCATCCCTCTGCTTATGCGATTGGCTAGCTTGGTCGGTAAGCCGATTAAAGCGGATGAGGCTACGGCTTTCCGTACCAGACTGATGTACGCAAGAGTATTTGTGGAGATAAAGGCCGGGACGGAGCTTCCGAGGATTCTTGAGTATCAGGTGGCATCCGGGGAGGTGTTGACTCAGGCTGTGGAGTACGATTGGGTACCCCCAATGTGTTCATTCTGTGAGTGCTTTGGTCACTCGTCTAGTGCTTGCCGGACTCGGGGGACGGAAACAGCTAGGTCCTCGGTAGCACAGATGGAGGTAGTAGAGCCAGAGGTGACACCCAATCCCATCACAGGAGTGGCGGAGACAGTCAGACCGATGGAGGAGGTTTCCCTGATGGAGGGGGCCAGGAGATCCAAGACTGACACCCTGCAGAGACAGGAGGGTTCTCAGGACGCGATAGTCCCGTTCAGGCCCCAGAGGAGTATGGTGACCAGGGGTATGAGTTCCCTGGATAGCAGACATGATGGGATGGAGACTTCTATGGTGGCACAGGTCTATAGCAGGAAAAGACATGCACCGTCCCCTCGGGAAGAGGAGCACCAGCCAGGGGGCTTGATGATCAGACCGTGGCCAACCCAGATTGGACCTCGACTCTCGCCAGGATTCAGGCCCATCTTGCACCTTTCTCGGGGACGGGGATGGGGACGCATATAGATCTGACGGACGAGACACTTCCCTCGGGTGTCAGTCCAGACGGTGTCCAGGGGGTCCTCACATTAAGTAATTAATGTCGGTCCTTGCCTGGAACATTCGTGGTGGGTGTTCCATTGGGAGATGGAGGGAGATTAGTGGAGTTCTGAAGAAGGAGAAGAGTGACATTACTATTCTTCTCGAGACGAAGATTAGAGGGGAGACTATGTTATCTCGCTGGACGCCTGCGAACTGGGCTCATATCCACAACCTGGATCTTTGTGATATGGCTCGGATCAGGGTTCGGTGGAACAGAGACAGTTGGGAGGTAGAACAGGTCCTGATGACAGAGCAGCTTATTGGCATTTCCTTTACCAACAAGGGAGGCTTCCACTTCATTCTTGGAGCAGTTTATGGGCACAATGACAGGCGGCTTAGGGAGACCTTGTGGGCGGACATTGTGCGAGTAGCTCGTATGGCGGAGCACCTACATCTCCCCCTGCTGCTTATGTGAGACTTCAATGCCATGCTACATCGACAGGAGAAGGTGGGAGGTCGTCCAGTGCCGGATTCAATCTTATACGACTTCCAGAGGTGGCTCCTCTTGTCTGGGCTGAGGGGACTGGAGAGAGCCGGACACATTTGGACCTGGCACAACAAGGCGGTCCACAACAGGATTGCATGTCAGCTGGATCGGACTTTGGGAAATAGTGAATGGTTTCGCTACTTCCCGAATTCCATGGCGGAAGGGCTAGCGGCAGGGACCAACGATCACTCCCCTATCCGGGTGGGTCTCTCTGAGAGGTCCACTTGGAAGGCTCGTCCATTCCGGTACAACAATGGCTGGTACCTTTCTACGAGATATGAGGAGGCTGTTATAGGAGGGTTGCACTATACTCGGGAGGGCACGGCTCAGTTTCGTATGGCTCACAAACTCAAACAGGTTAAGAGAGCTATTCGGGATTGGGTGAAGAAGATGCCGCGGTCTTCCCTGGCGGATAAGGAGGCCGAGCTTAGAGAGGTTCAGGAAGCTTTACAGGCTGACATGTTGAGCGGTGAGTTGGCGGCTAGGGAGCAGGACCTGATTGCGGAAGTCAACATCATGAGGCTTCAGCAAGAGATTAGTGCGGCCCAGAGTGCCAAGTGTTCTTGGCTCAAGGATGGGGATCGGTGCACCAAGTTCTTCTATGATGTGATCCGTGCCAGACAGCACCGAAACAGCATCCCCAGGCTGCTTAATGGCGAGGGCAGGCTTGTTGGCGACCCGATGGAGATTCAGGAGGAGGCAGTCAGGTTCTATTCTGACCTATATCAGCAAACTGATTATCCCACCACGTTCCCAGATCTTGTCACGAAGAGGCTGGTGACGCACCATGGGAATAGCTTGCTGTTGGCCCCTGTGAGATTGGAGGAGATAGAGGATATTGTGATGAAAGCAGATCCTAATAAGGCTCCGGGGCCTGATGGCTTCTCTTCTGGGTTCTTTAGACGTTATTGGGGGGTGCTAAAGTTTCCAGTTCTGGAGGTGGTGCAGGAGTTTTTCTTGGAAGGGAAGTTGCTGAAGGAGCTGAATCGCACCTTCTTGACCTTGGTTCCGAAGAAGGAGGGTGCTACCTCTCTCGCCGACTTCAGGCCTATTGCGTGTTGTAATTATCTTTACAAGATAATTACGCACCTCATGTGTCGGCGTATGGAGGGGATTATGCAGGGCTTGGTGTCTCGGAATCAAACGGCTTTCATCAAGGGGCGCTCGATTGCCGAGCACAGTCTTCTTGCTCATGAGATGGTGAGGGATTTCAATAAACCGGGGGGGATGAAGGCATGTGTTAAACTGGATTTACGGAAAGCCTATGACACGGTCAACAGGGACTTCCTCTGCCACCTTATGCTTGCTATGGAATTTGATGAGAGATAGGTGGCAAGGGTGAGGGAGTGCATATGCTCCCCCACATTTTCTGTCCTTATTCAGGGTACTCCATGTGGATGCTTCTCGAGCAACAGGGGACTGCGGCAGGGGGATCCTCTCTCTCCGTACCTGTTCACTCTGGTGATGGAGTACTTCACTTGTCTGATGGACCTGGCGGTGCATAGTAGGAAGATTGTTTCCCTTTTCAGGCAGGTCAAGCCGGTAGTGTCTCACTTGATATATGCTGACGACCTCTTGGTATTCCTGCATCCATCTATGAGGGGGTTGAGGGCACTGTCAGATATTATGGAGGAGTTTGGACGGTTGTCTGGCCTGCAGCTGAATAGGGAGAAGAGTAGGGTCTATTTCAGCTCTCTGTGCACCCTCAAGGAGGAACGGGCTCTTGTCCTGGGAGTGGAGAAAGGAGAGTTACCAGTGAAGTATCTGGGGGTTCCGCTGAGGGTCAATTACGCCAGGGATCAGGATTGTCTCGGCCTGGTGGATTTTGCCCAACGGAGAGTGGAAGGTTGGCAGGCAGCTGGTCTGTCCTTTGGGGGCCGTATTGAGCTGGTGCGGTCTGTTATCTCTGGCATTGCTATGTTCTGGTTGCAGTCGATTCAGATCCCAGTAGCTACCATTAGGAAGGTGGAGTCTATTTGTGCTAATTTCATATGGAGGGGAGGTATGCATGCGATTGCTTGGGAACAACTCTGCCGGACCCGGGAGGAAGGTGGAGTGGGGTTGCGACCTCTTCTGGTGGTTAGGGAGGCATCGGGGGTGCGGATGACGTGGCGATTCATCAAGGGAGGTTCCCTTTGGACAGAGTGGCTGGCGAGCAGATATGTGCGGCGAATGAATTTCTGGACTTGTAGGATTGATAACAATTTCTCGGTCTCATTTAAGGCTATTCTTAGGTGCAGACCGATCCTTCAGTCCGCTATCTGCAGGATTATGAGAGATGGGACGAATACTGATCTCTGGCTGGACCCGTGGATGGATAATGGCTCCCTTCTGGAGATCCTGGGGGCTCAGATGGACAGAGAGGCGAGCAGGGGAGTGAAATGTAGTCGGATTATCAGGGATGGGAACTGGAGGCCGGAGGAGTATCTCACTATCGATACTAGCCTGACCGAGGACTCCTGGTGCTGGGTTGATCCTGGTTCGGTTGGTGGGTCTGGGATATTCAGTTTTAAAAGTTGCTATAATCTGGTTCGGACCCCACACGATAGGATTGCGGAGTATGACTTTATTTGGGCAAAGGAGATTGCTCGCAAAATGCAACTTTGTTCATACTGACTCTTTCTGGGCAGGTTGATGACTTGGGACAGACTTATTAGGTTTGGGATGCAGTTTTCAGACCCGAAGTGTGTTCTCTGTACCGGTGACGCGGAGTCTATGGGCCATCTATTCTTTGAGTGCCTATGGACTTGGCACATATAGGAGAAGCAGTGCATGCGATCGTTGGGAGGAGTGGGCAGTGCCAGAGATATCCGGGGGATCCTCAGCTGGATCAGAGACTGCCGATGCATGAATCCTGGTTGGGCCAAGATGGCGAGAGTTAGACTTGCTGCATCAGTTTGGCATGTCTGGAGAGAGCGCAACATGCGTATCTTTGAGGGACTGGCTACTCCGTCAGTCGGAATTCTACATAATATAGAATTCGATGTATCTGTAATGGCCCCTTAATTGGGGATGGAGATGTGAGAATAGTGTATTGTAATACCTTTACTGTGATTTGCGTGGAATAAAATTTACCCTTATTCCAAAAAAAAAAAAAATAAAAAAAAAATATATATACAGAGAGACTGATACTACAAACATTGGGTGGAAGGACCTCCCCTTGTGGCATGTATAGGCTGCTAGAAACTCTACCAGGGCCGGCTAATTATATAATGCTACTATTTCCTTTTCTATCAAAAATAACTTTAGTATTTAGTTTGTAACATTTTTTTTAATATATTGTCATTGTCCGTCTTCTTCAAAGGTTCCTTCCATCAGAGTGGACTCACTAAGGATAATAAGAAAGAGCCGTAAAGAATTGACAATATTTATGACCACTTATGACGCCAACATCAACCTTCTATTGTGGTCCAAATAAATAGAAATGTTTAGCTATGAGCAAGAGTTGGCCTTGCCACAAAATCTATACTTCCAGTTGACAATTAGGTAGAAGTACCTTTTTGGCTAAGCAGTCCAAGCTCATGCAACCAAGGAGTCACCACCCAAAATTTCCAAGACTATAAAGAGTCTACAGGAAGAGGTAAGATGATATGGTTTGCTTACGGGAATGCCATTCATCTCCGACAATGCATTTAACTAAAAAGTGAAAAGGAATGGCACTACCATTTTTTATAGAAGATAGATACTGTGTTATCTGCATGTTTCTGTTTAATGTGCGAGGGTTTGCATACTAGATTGTGCCATGACATCCCTGTACTGGCTTGCCCTTGCCCATGCTGCATGGTATATAGCTAATAATCTTGATAAGTTACTAACAACTATCTTTCGGCATTCTTTAATTGTGATATTATCATTTCCTTTTGAGCGCTGCTACGTTGCCTGCCCTAGGGCGTGACCACGCTGGCCTGCGGCCACGTGGCATCCGGGCATTGGCTCCCTGGCCCGGGGTGGGCCCAAGCTTGTGGGGGGGGGGGGGGGGGGGGGCAGTTGCTGGCTGCCACGTCGCTGCGGGCCAGTGCGGTCACCCCCAAGGGCCAAGGGGCAGGCCAAATATGCTTTTCCTTTCCTTTTTTACAGCTAAACTACTTTATCCTACAAGAACCAGTAATGTAACCCCATCACATTTTTCTGATCAAATGCATCAAGTCCTCAGAAAGTTTTAGAAAATCTCACACTGAATATCTATATGATACCTTGAAGCCTAGTTTACCATAATGTTTACAACTACAGTACATGTTATCTTTTCCCATCAATCTGAATCTTTTTCAAAATAATTAATATTGTATCAAACATTTCAATCTGTCCATTTGTATTGGCTGCATAGATGTGGTCTATCATAAGATAATTTATCTTATCAAGTGATTCATGTGGGGTTGCGTTTGAGTCAAATTAATCATTCGACATCCAAACCATATTACTTATTTGATGAATAACAAATCTGTTCCTGGAAGAATTATATGTTTGATTCTTATGGCTTTTGCTCTAAAGTCCCTTGATGTACAAACCGGCTCTCTATTAAATTAAAAGTCTGTAGGGCATATGTTTGAGTTAAAACATGGCTTACAGTTTCATTGATGGGTTTGGTTAGGAACCAGTTGATAGACTTGCAAATCCTCGACTGTTCAGGTCTACTGTCCCTACCAACCAAAATATTTCTTAAAACTTAAGTTTTACAAATTCTTTTAAGAGTAAACAAATGACATGAATAATTTGTAGAAAATCTCTATGGCTTGTATCGACCTTTATCACAAATGAAAATTGCAAAGGTCGACAAATATCGAAGGGACCATCATAAATACAAGTAAATCTGAAATCATACAACTAATGATAATTTTTTTATGGCTTATATCCACCTTTATCACAAAAGAAAATTGCGAAGGTCAAGAAATATTGAAGGGACCATCGAAAATGCAACTAAAATCTGAAATCATACACTAATGATAAAATATCTTTTTACATCATCAGTTTCTTCTCGTACAAATAATTTAGATTTTGTTTGATGGATTTTCAGGATGCTTTGCTGAAAAGCAATGAGGTTTTTGAAACATTTAAGCAAGAGATGGAGAAGGTACTGCTCGTTCTTATTCTGCATTTGTTGGTAGAACATAAGCATTCTATGCCATAGATGAAACAAATATACAAGCTCCTTTTTTCTTGTTCTGATTGTATTAACTACTTGATATAGCATTAAATTCTTATTAATTGACAGATGGCGAAGTTAATAAAGGAACTGAAGAAGGAAAATGAATTTCTGAAGAGCAAATGTGAGAAGTCAGATATTGCACTTTTGAAGCTTGTGGAGGAGGTATGCTATCTTGCATCTAATCTTTACAAGCTAATTTATACATGACATTGGCTGTGGGTAATAGGCAAGGACACTTGAAAACACGTATTTTGATGAAGTTGCACATATGAACACTTTGGTCTTATTACAACCATATGTGCGACCGTAATGCCTTGAGCTGCAAATAATTGTGAACCCTTTTAGGAATGATTAGTATTAAAAATATTGAACATAAAAAGTTGAAATTACTGATGGTTATGGTTATACTCTTTGTTATCGCGTATGACTTGCCTTTTGATACTGCATACCGTAATCTTAAAATTGGTTTCTTCCATGAAAGCACAAAATCTTCAAGGAAAGAGATCAAATTTTTGTGAGGAATCTAAAGCCACATATCTAACCAGTACTTGTTGTATAGGCTTAAAAAGCACCACAAAAGCCAGATTTTGGTAGATCTCTACAACAAATCTTCGACTTTTTTTTTTTATTGTTAGTCACTTCTTATGTGGGTATAGTCAAGTAGTTGTGGTTGTATTATCATTATATGTTAATATAAATACACGTGAGTTGTAACTTAGGTTGTATGCCCTTGCACTCTCCTCTCGTCTCTTCTCCTCTTTTCCTTCCGTCTTCTTCTAAATTTCACAATTATAATAAAAAGTGATAATATTAAAAATCTGAAATTTTAAGCTTACAACATTAATGAAGTGAATAATGGAGTTCTTAGCATGGTTGGCATCATGTCTTTTATTTATTTTCTGTTCCTTATTCTTTATTTACATATTTACTCCTTGTGGGACTGTTTGAGGGATGTCTAATCTAGTCAATAGTTCAATGTTGGGAATGTCTGATCACCCCATAAACCATGCTTCTTGTTACATGCATGTGCATTGTTACACATACCAAAGTTTTTCTCGTTTTCGTAAGGGTCTATCTGATTGTTCGGTTGCATAATTTATTTCTCTTTTTTTGCGGGAGGTTACCCCGCTGGTGTGCAAATGATTTTTCCTAGATTCCTGGCTTGCTTTTCGCATGTTTGTTAAGAGAATTTTATTTCTCTAAATTTCTACTGAAAATTTGAAATTAGAATTCTACATGTAATCCAAGGTTGTCAAACTCGAGATACTACCAAGGATCGTTCGAAGGGTGAACGATCGTAACTCGTGGGATCGTAACACGGATCGTAAGATCCCACCAGAAAGACAAAATTATATTTAATATATATTATATATTATTTATATAACATAAATAAGAAAAAGTAACCTTAAAAACCAAAATAACCTTAATATAAAAATGTCATACATGAATCATAAGTCACAAACTCGTGGGATCGTAACACGGATCGTAAGATCCCACGCGTTTCCTCGCCGCGCCGGCCACCAATCTGCCTCGAAGCTCCGTATAAAACGCGTAGGATCGTACGATCCCACGATCTATCGCGCGAGTTTAACAACATTGAATTGTAATCACAATTCAACAAAACTTTGAAACCAATCAGCATGTTGTAGGCTAAACTTTGACATGAGATTCCTGGAATTCCACTAGTAAAGCACGTATTCTATGAGAGCTAGACCAAGTTGGTATCTAATTCAAGTATTGAACCTATGTTGAGACTGGAACTTCTCAATTCAAGAGTCACATAATGTGTTATTTCTACTTCTGTATATTTCCTTCTATTATTTATTTATTACTTAGGTCATGCTTATCTGGTCAAAAGAATATAGTTTTCTTATTGTTTGTAGTATGTTTAAAAGGTTTGATTACTTCACAGAATTACAAAAGCACATTTCTTACTCAGTGTGTACTATCATGCAATAAGCGTCACATTTAACATTCATTTCATCCTTACAGGCCCGAGGTATCTGTTTAAATGTGCATGAAATTGAGATTATACATTGAATTGCATTTATAAACAGTGCATCTTTTATTTTGCAGTTTGTAGATGTTAAGTGAGTGGAAATGTTAAAAATGAAAGTTATTTTCTGTTAAGCGAGAATCTGTATGTAAGAGAGCAGAATAGAAGAAAAAGTGTCCTATAGCTGACAGCCTTGATCCCAAAGTTTTGGGGAAAAGGATTCCTGTTGCGAATCCCAAAATTTTGGATAAAAGGCTTTTGCTTTGTAGGTGATAGATGCATACTGATTGCATCTTGGAAAGTTATAGGTGGCATCCATTGACGATAAGATAAGAAAAACTGAACAATGTTGGAGATGGTTTGGACGTGTGCAATTTGAGGTCAATATATGCACCTGTTAGTAATGACAGACTGCGAGTTAAAGGAACTTAGAGAATCAAAATTTGTCGGCTCTCACCTTATAAACTCTTTTGAGTTTTGTTACGACATGAATCTAGTAGTTCAACGTATCTGAATAGAAAGTTATTACAAGAATGGACATAGTAAAAGAATTCTGATCGTGATTTTCCATGGATCTTCTGATTCTTCTTTTTTATTATTTCCGTATTCATCTATTTTAAGTTTTACTTGTCCTACTGTGGAAGTTAGAAATCTTTGGTTATAGCAGATAAGCAGTTATATGAAGAAATTTTATTGTCCAGTGTTGTAGTATTCTTAATGTATGTACTGTTACGCAAATTACAATATTGTTGTTCTTTACTTCTTTTGTGTCTACAGCGAGAACTCATGAAGAAGCAGTTTGAAAAGGTTAAGAACCAAAAGGAGAAGCTTGAATCCTTGTGCCGATCACTTCAGGCAGAGAGGAAAAACAACACAGTAGCCAGTACTACTAACACTAGCACAGTTAACGAGCAAGTCAAAGTAGGTGCTTCAGACTCAGAGTTGTAAAGCCAAACGGTGTTTTTGGAGCTCTTGCTTGCCAACGTTTAGTTCATGATTGTGATTGTGAGCAGCTGAGTTACAATGAGATGTATTCTTGAGCTTTTGTTGGTAATTCAAAACGGGTTAGTCATTTGAATCTGAAACAAACTTATGCATGTTGGTTCTTCAATTGGGATCTAGGACACATAACACTCTCTCTCTCTCTCTCTCTCTCTCTCTCTTTGGTTCTGGATACCAAAATTTCAAGTTTCTAACGACGAGATCTTGGTTGTTACCTAGAAACTGAAAATGACAGCTGAATTTGGTGGTCTTGGAACTTGGAAGTGAGGTTTGAAAAATATATTTAGTTTCTAGTTTCTGTCAAGTTTCTATTTTGTGTAAAAGATAGTGGTTGGTGCTGTGTCCATTGTTAAAAGCTCCTTTCTGATGATGCTTCATCTATATAATCTTCGGCTAGGAAAATGGATTATGGAATTGGTCTAATAAGGCTGATGCTACTTCATTTATTTATTTATTTATTTTAGCTTTTTAGACCTGCTCTCGGAAGTCTGAATTTCTTATCGAGGCCCGAATGCTATGTATGGTTTGGAGGAAGATATATGTAATTGTCCACTATGGTGTGCAAGCATCAGTTGGAGGAGAGGAGAGAAAAGTATGGAGTATATATGAACAAATTTATGCTAAAAATGATTGATTTAAGGGACTTTCATGTGCAAAATAAAAAACCTTAATTTCTTATTACTTATAAATTTTAATAATAATAACATAATTTCAACTAAATTTTAGCTAACATGGTATTAAGTTTAATATCTCAACTGGATTTCATAATACAAAAATAATATAAATTATTACAAGAATGAAATTATTACAAGAATGACATTTGTTTGGATTTTGAAATACAAATCTAGGCTAGATTATAAAATTCTTGTTGAAATACAAATCCAGGAAAAAAAAACAATTGTCATGATCTTTGGCTTTGACTCGAAGGTCTTTGACACCGAGATGACTTCGACGCGATGAGGAGGCAATTGAGTTTGAACATTTTTGATGAATGGCTTGATAAATAAATTGAATTAGGGATGACAACTCTCAAACATCTATCTCGTGCTTGTAGCTTAAGTGGAGAGTAGCAAGGACATCAGGCGGGACCGATAGGATTTGAGTTTTTCAATCGTATTATAATAGAAAAATATCTCAAACATCTTAAACTTGAATTTTATTAGTTAACTATTTATATGTTACAATCCATGCCTTTCTACATGCATGATAAAGCTAACTACATGGTAAAACCAAATAAAAATATTACATACATAATCATATTTTAGATAAACCGAAAATGAAAATAAAAATAAAAATAAAAATCGGTAATTGGCAATCAAATGTCATTATCCAAAAGCATCTAAAATAATTAATAACTAAAAAGAAATCCTAAGTGAATTTTAAATGGTATAAGCTTTCACCTGGGGAATTGTGGGGAATCGTGTAAGTGTGAAGTTCGAGAGAGATCCTCCTACTATTACATGAGAGATATCCTCCTGCTAATGCATTCCAAATCGGACATGATTAAGACCTCATCTTCAATGTAAAAGTCAACATAGAGTCATTTGAAAAGAGAATACAAGAAAGAGGTTGTAAAACTCACTCATTAGAATCAATTGTTGGCAGCCTTACGATTATATAATCAACATTAATAAGTACATGTTTCTCTGCATGAATTTTAACAGTCATTTTTTTGTCTATATATTAGTGTGTAACTCGACAAACTGGTGATGCAAGCCACTACGTATTTCCATGCGTATCTTTGCTCCCCTATCTTGTAGGTGATCAAATAGTTAACTATACTACCTTCTTACAACTCTCGTAAATGTCACGTGGTCGGCCTTCATTGGAGGGAAGAGGGGAAAGGGAAGAGGTGGGACTGAGTGGACCATGTTAGCAAGGGGGTAGAATAGGTTGTAAGAAGATTGTAGAAGTTTGGTTGTAAACTTAGCATTATTCTTGATAGATAGTTGGTCAAATCGATCATGAGAATGGTTCTTATCCCTAAGTTATGTCAAGATAAATTTTGAATTGTATTGATTGTCCATCTATATCCTATAGGTCTTATCCTATGTATGAATTGGTCTTATCCTATGTATGAATTTGTATAACCTAGGCTCCGATACCAATTTGATGCCAGATAGAGACCTAAAGAGCAATATTTGACACCATACACGGGAATGTGAAATTTATTGATTTAGAGTAATATTTTTTTTGGGTGGGTGGTGGTGGAGGGTGGGGATAACACCCATATTTCCATATCAGTATTTTATATAGATACACATGTATATTAGTATATCTTTTCGTATTTCGTATCTAATTATGGTATCTTGATTGAGAGTGATAATACATAAAGTTACATATATCGATGGCACACGGTGATCATCTTAGTACGAACTCTTGATCATTGATATATTGATGTTTTTATTACTGGATTTCTGACTTGGCATAGTTTCTTGGGTATTCTCGATTAACATGCATTGAGTATCACACATGTGTATCTCATGGGATGCTTGTAGAGTTTTTGAATCAATTAATACTTTATAAAACCAATAAGTATTTTTTTGGATTTCGTATCATGGCTTTCTGACAAACTACTCAAGAATTATAGAGAACCCATTATATATCCTTAAAAATGAATAAGTATCAAAGCATTGAAACAATGCAAACCAAGCTTCTCACCACGTAAAGCAGTTCATCATAAGTAAGAAAGGCATGGAAGACTTCCCTCCCGCTTGCGTGAAATTCTTCGATAGATAGAACACTTCTCTCCCGCTCGCGTGAAGCTCACCAGCAGAAAACAGACTTCCCTCTCGCGTGAGGACTCACCAGCATGGAACACACTTCCTTCTTGCTCACATGAATCCCACCTACATGGAACACACTTCCCTCCCGCTCGCCTGAAGATCACCAACATGGAATGCACTCCCCTCCCACGTGCATGAAGCTCGCAAGGTAGTATATCACTCACACACCATCCTCAAAATGAGGAACATATGCAGTCGCATCAAACGACAACATGCCTTTTAAAGACATCCATTCAGTTGTGTAAAGGCTAATTTGACATTATGTGTATCATTAATGCTTGATACTTGATGATTGGACTTAATGTGCATCATAAATGCTCTTTGACACGTGATTAGTTCCCATTGACTCATGTGTGAAGGAAGTACACAACCTATGCTTGATGCTTACTGCGTGTGAACCAACTTCTCGCGGGAATCCAACAAACTACCTACCCACTGACTATAAATACCACATATTTGTTGCAAGTGAAGATGAGAGCCAAAAAGGGAGGGAGGGAGAGAGCGAGTGTCTGTACTTTAAATGAAATCTATTCATAAGCACATTGGGCATCAAGAGCATGCTGGAGTCCCGTCTTCTTGTATCTGATCATCAACAAAATCAAAGTATCGTGCTGATGCCACCTCCTTTATCACACTTTTCCATAATCAAACTTGTTATAAAATTCTTGTTGTGATTACATGTGCACTTAGCCAAAGTTGTAATAGATTCTTTTACACATACAACAAAGTTTTTCTCGAAAAGAAAATCAAGCACCACGTCTCTTTCCGACGAAGCAAGATGACAACTTTGTTGGGGATAACCTACTCCGCCGATAAGGAGGTAGTGACGCGATCAAACGTGCACAAGATGATGATCCTCACCAATTCTTTGGTCATTTAATTTGACTAACAATGGTTAAAGGAGACGCTCTCACAAGGCTACATGATCCCCATCGCTTCCTGCATGCATAATAAAGCTGCAATCAAGGCTAACCACTTTCACGTTTCGGCCAAAGAAAATTTACCATTTTTTTGTTGAATTTTATGTCGAGGAAAGCTTCAACTTAGTCGTTGCGCTGTCGATGCCTGCTTCCTGTTGTTTATTTTGAATAAAAAAAACCAAGTCTTATGCTTACCTATTCCTTTAGGAGAATAACATTGGAAATGAAGCTTTCTCACTTAGTCCAATTCTTATGGCTCCTAATAGGCAGCCTTGGGTTTGGGTTACTGCTATATAAAGACCCAATTTCTCTTGAAAGAAACACAACTCCAATCTCATATCTCCTTCATATTATTTTGATTTTGATTCCAAAGCTCCTTACATTTTTTCCTTCATGTTCTGCACAAATCTAAGTTCGGGTTATTCTTTTCGAGTTATGTGCGACGAGGAGATACCGGTAAAGAGAGGATTTTACCACTGGGAGCATTCAGAATAAGTTTGCACATAAACCTGAAACAACCCTTAGGACAGTGCTTCGTGCATGACTATCCCGAAGGCTGGTAAAATCAACTTTAATTTTAGTTACAGATTGCAACAAGCAAAAGAAAGATATTTCTAACAATCTAAGAGTTGAATATTTGCTTACAGTTAACCATATATACTGCTTACAATATATATCAAATATCTGTTTACTGTTACTAAGAAATATTTGTAACAAATTTTTTTCTTTACTGTTAACAAATATTTTCTTATTTGTTTGTTGTTAACAAATATATTTACAACAAATATTTGCTTACTTAATTTGCTTATTACTAAGAAATATATTTTTATTGTTACAAATATTATTCAAACAAATATTCGCCTACTGTTTTATTAACAAAGAGTGTTTAGACAATTATTTGCTACTTTGTAGACAAAATATTTATTTGTAAAATAAATTATTTATTTACCGATTTTAATTACTTGTAGACAATATATATATATATATATATATATATATATATATATATATATATATATATATATATATATATATATATATATATATATATATATATATTGCCTACTGTTACAAATTTGTTAGAAACTTGCTTGTCAACATTCCTTCAATAATTGCTAGACAAATTTTCTATATATATTTGTTCTCATATAAAGTATTATTATTTAACAAACATTAGTCACATATTGTCAAATAAATTATTTACTACTTTGTTATATTAGTAACGATTATCAATTGTGACTTTGGAAATTAGCAATTTTCATAAACAATATTGAATTAGTACATTTGTGACATTACCAGTTTTGGTTTATTCAATATTTTAATTTAGCCAAAATAAAATAGTTTATTTATCTTGCAAATCCCTTTAATCCTAAAGTTGTAAAAGTAGAGATTTGTTTGGGTACAAACCGAAAGGATCCTTCTGTCAACCGGACGTAAATAGCTCTAAGCGACACGGTATTTATTCGTCCCCTGTGGACCTCCGCTAGTTGGGAACTGGCCCCTACAGCTAACCCAAGTTGATCAAAAATTGAAAAACTAAAATTTAAAGGTTGATTATCAAGATCATTTAAACTATTATCCTTGAACAATAGTCATTTTTATTGAGTAAATATAAATTTCTGCAGACTTCTAGAGATCATGACTAGCAAAGAAAAGACTTCACTGCTAAATCCACTAAGTTCAATGATTCTTACTTCAAGAGGTGGCAAAGTCATATAAAGTTTTGGCTCACTATCTTAGGAATGATCTCTGCTATTGATGGTTCAACACTCATCACAAATAATTCAGATGACACTGAGTCTGACATAGGGGTACCAAAGTCCTCCTTTTTCACCAAACCCAAGATCCCTAAGAAAATAGACTACCATTGTTGCCATAGAATCTTAAGCGCTTTGTCTGAGTCTCTTTATGACATCTTTTTAGAATACAAAAATGCTAAAGAACTTTGGAATGCCTTGGAAGACGAATAAGGTTGTGATGATGCTGGAATTGAAAGATTCAATTCTTCTTCATTCAACAGATATGTCATGGTAGATAATAAACCTATGAATGACCAAATCCATGAATTCTAGGAATACCTTAGGCATATTCAAGCCAAAGGTACATTCTTCTCTAATGAGCAAAAAGTAGCCTGCTTGATAGACAAACTCCCTCATTCTTGGTTTGATACTGCAAAAGAACTTACCCATTTACAAGAAGATCTTACATATTCTCAAGTCCTAAAGAGAATTAGAACAGAAGAACATAGTAGGTTAAAATCCAAGCCTAAGACTGATTCTAAACCTAAGGTAAACCTTGTAGAAGCACATGGCAAACCCAAGCCTAATCACCATCACAAATCCAAAAAGAACTCCTTAAAAAAGAAATAAAGTTTTCAGCCGCATAACAAAAACTCTCATCATCAAGAATCTCATAAACCTAGAAAATCTAGTCATACTCAGGATCAGAAGAGATTTTATTTTGTATGTGGTAAAACAAACCATATGGTTATTAACTGCTTCTATAGGAAGAAAGAAGCTGTCAAGACCTTCTTCAAAAGAAAAGGCTCAAATAAGCCAGAGGCTAACATGATTCTAAATGGGTATTCTAGCTTCTTCAGGTCTGTAAGCTATCAACCTCTAGTAAATATTTCTTTCTATTCTGATGATTGGTGGTTGGATTCTGGAGTTAATGTTCAAGCTTTATTTGATCGCTCCTGTTTTTCAAACTATCAGTAATCAGGTCGAAGAGGTGTGACCCTAGGAGATGGCTCAACGGCACAGATTGTAGGAGGGGAAGAATAGATCTGAAGATGACATCTGGAAAAAGTCTACCTCTCCATGATGTGGTTCATGTGCCGTCGGTTAGAAAAAATCTTGTTAGTGGGTCTCTGCTTGAAGCCTCAGGATACAAGATTGTAATGGAAGCTAATAAAGTAGTATTTTACAAGAACGAGTTATTTATAGTAAAATGATTTGTAAATGATGGTCTTTTCTAATTTTTGACTACTATGAGCAAAATATCAAATCCTTCTCTTGTTGTCTCCAATATAGAATCCTCCAATGTTTGGCATGGCAGACTGGGTCATGTGAATTTAGGATCATACAAAATGATGATGAACTTAGATCTTATTCCTAAAACTCTAATAGATGATAAACACAAATGTGAGATTTGTGTTCAAGCCAAACATACTAGACTACCATTCAGGTCTGTCCAAAGGGATTTCGAGCTTCTAGAACTCATTCATAGTGACGTTGTAATTCTAATATAGTTTTGATCCGAGGTGGTAGAAAATATTTTCACTTTCATAGATGATGATTCAAAGTATTGTTACACTTAACTTCTTAAAGCCAAAGATAAAGTTCTAGACAGATTCAAGGTCTATAAATCTGAAGCTGAAAACCAGTTAGATAAAAGAATTAAGATTCTTAGATCCGATCATGGTGGAGAATATACCTCAAATGCAATGACTAAATTCTGTGAAGAACATGGAATTATTTATAAGGTTATGCTCCTTATTCACCATAGTCCAACGGAGTTGCTGAAAGAAAGAATCGCACTCTGTTAGACATAGTAAATGCAATCTTCTCAGCTCAGGTGCTCTCGATAATCTGTAGGAAGAAGCCTTATTGTCGGCCTGTTATATCATTAAGGATACATAGTAAGTCTAATGATAAGACACCATATGAGTTATGGAAAGGTCCAACTCCTAGGATTAATTACCTTAAAGTTTGGGGATGTCTAGCTAAGGTAGGAATTCCTGAACCCCAAAAGAGGAAGATTGGACCTAAGACTATAGATGTTGTGTTCATAGGATATGCTTTAGATAGCATTGCTAACAAATTTCTAGTGACTCACTCTGAAGTGAATGAAATCTCTAACAACAACATATAGAAGCTAGAGATGCAGTATACTTTGAGAACATATTCCCTTTTAAGAAAATAAATTCTTCCACTCTCACTAGCTCTTCTCTTACCCCTTCTACTAGTTCTCATATTCATCCATCAAGTTCACAAGTTGAACAAGATATAGAACCTAGAAGAAGTAAAAGAGGCCCGATTGAAAGGAATTTAGGGAAATATTTTTTTTACTTATTTGATAGAGGGCGATCCCTCAAATTATGATAAAGTAATATCTTCTCCTGATGCTTCTTTCTGGAAAGAATCCATCAACAATGAGTACAACTCCATCATGGAGAACAATACTTGGTTTTTAGCAGACCTACCTTCAGGTAGTAAACCCATATGTTGTAAGTGGATCTTCAAGAAGAAACTTAGGGTCGATGGCACCATAGAAAAATACAATGCTAGATTAGTAGCAAAATGTTTTATCCAGAAAAAGGGTACATTATTTTGATACCTATTCTCCTGTAGCTAGAATCACTTCTAGAACCCTTATAGCTTTAGCTTCCATTCATGACATGCTAATCCGTCAAATGGATGTAAAGTCAATATTTTTAAATAAATATTTAGAAGAAGAAATATATATGGATCAACCTGATGGTTTTATTGCTAAAGGTCAAGAAAAAAAGGTTTGTAGATTAGTTGAGTCACTTTATGGCCTAAAGCAAACACCCAAGAAATGACACAACTTTGACAAAGTCATTTTAGAATTTGGTTTCGTGCCCAACGAATATGACAAATGTTTGTATTCTAAAAATACAAATAGAAGTTGTGTCATCTTATGTTTGTATGTTGATGATATCCTTATTCTAGGATCTTTATGGAATTGATAAATAGACTAAGAATTATTAATCTATCCAGTTTGATATGAAAGATCTAGTCGAAGACAACTTGATCATCCTAGGAATGCAAGTGTCCAAATGCAAAGAGGGCTATACTCTATCCTTAGCACACTCGATCGAGAAAATGCTAAGGAAGTTTGATTTTTTTTGACAAAAAACACGTCCTTACTCCTAGTGACCGTAATATTGTTCTAAAGAAAAATGAAGGATCACCTATAGAACAACATAGATATTCACAGATGATAGATTCTCTTATGTACATAAAAAATAGGATAAGACCCGACATTGCATTTGCTATTGGAAGACTAAGTAGATATACTAGTAACTCAAACCAGTCACATTGGACTGCATTGGATAGACTATTTAGATATCTTAGGGATACTCTAGATTATAAACTTCAATATAGTAGACACCCTGATATCATAGAAGGCTACTCAGATACAAATTAGGTAACGGATTCACATGATATAAAATTTACTTTGTAAACAAACTATTATTGCTAGGTATACAATGGACTCTGAAGTGATAGCTTTGGAAAATACTTGTACAGAAACTGAATGGCTTAGAAATCTGATTATGCATATACCTGTTTCTCATATTCTTGTTCCTGCAATTTCTATAAATTGTGATAATAAATCTGTCATTGAACTAATAAAGCATAATTCTATTAATGCTAAGATGAACATGCACCTGCATCTGAAAGAGCCTAAACTATGTGGTTCTTGAATATATAAAGTCAGAAAAGAACCTTGTAGACCATTTGACGAAGGGTCTGTCTAGGACATTAGTCCTAGAATCATCGAGGGAGATGTGGTTAAGCCCATAAGTTAGTCACCAATAGTGGCAACCCAACCGAGTCTGACTGGAGATCCCAAGAAGCCAGTTCAATGGGTAGGAACAAACTGGACTTAGATGACTATTATGGAATACTGACCCTAAGATTAAATTCTTTTAACAATTAATGCCCAAGAGGCTGTACGATGTTGTATATGGATATCCCATCTCGATGGTGAAAGTGTTCGGGTGTGATATAGTTAGGGTGATTTTTTTTGACTCTTAAAAAGTCCAAGTATGATATGCAGGGTTGAATCCTATCACTAACTCTTGAGGACTTACCTATATGAGAGGTCGTAAATGTCATGTCCGGCGCCCGCATGATCGGGTGGATTGTGAACGCCTCCAACCTATGTCGCAGAATCGACGGTAGTCAGATGTCTAGACTTCGAGAATTATCAAAAGATCATGATATCAATCTATGCACAATCACAGAAGTAGAAGCGAAAACAACCCAGCAAACACTCATACAATCATAGTCCATTATATCTCTTTTGTACATGATACATATATATTTCATTCCGGGGACAAATCTGGCAAATCCTCGAAATAATATACCACAAGATAATACATAAATGATCTAAATTAATTCTAAGTCCTCCAAAGCATCCCTCCATGCTAACCTGCTATCACCTGGTAGACATCCCCGTATAATGTCACACAATAATAAATAAAGCATAAAAAAGTAAATAGAAACCGAACTAGACAATTCAATGAACACTGTAATAAAATGCCCACAACACGAGAAACTATAAGAATCGTAATAAAATATGTTTAAACTAGTCATAGAGTCGGACAATGAATCAAGGATGCTGTAACTACCTAATTTTAAGATTCTATTTTCGAAAATCGATATTTAAACTTTTTGGAATTTATAAAATCTTTTTTGAATTTATTATGAATTTATTTACTATTCTAATTATTAATATTTAATTAGTTAAGTTAATTCAAGAATTATTATTCCTATTAATTATGTGAGCCTACCAAACTTGGGCTTGGATTGTGGGCTAGCTATCCTAATTGCCTACCAAGTTTGGACTTGGATTGTGGTACTATGGGTTTGGATTATAGAATAGATATTTATTAGTTAATATAATTATTTAGTTAGTGGGCCTTAACTATTTATTATCTACTAAATTCTAATTAGTTACTGATTAGTTATTAAGTCAGGATTAGTTAGAGATTAGTTGGCAGCCCTTACCTAATACCCTTAAATCTACTAGATATTATAATTTTGCCAATGAGGCTTGGGGAACAATCAAACTTTTGTCAATTAAATAAAATGGACTCTCTATATTATTTTATGACAAAGAATTATGTCGCTCTCTCTATACACTATATCCTGACTTTTTTTTACTGCCTACTACCGTCCGCCTCACTCCGACAATCCCCTACCATCGATCTCCTCTCACCTCCCCTATTCTCCCCGACCTCCCCCAGTCACTGACCTCCTCTCCCAGCCACCTCAGCACAGCCCTCAACTTCTTCATTTAAACCACCAGCCCTTCGATTCAATCACCTAGCTACGAACCATCGCCTCCATCACCATCCAACCACCATCACCCCCACACACTTCACTGTCATCACCGCATGACCACCACCCTCGCCCACAGTCCCCTACTCCATCTAGATCCTGACCCCAAACCTGTCACTTCCCATTCCCAGAATACGTATTTTTAGAATACATGTACTGTTTAAATGTAAATATTTTATATTTATCATGTATTGCTCTGTATTTAAATCCCTTTAATTTCATGTTAATTAATTTCCAGCAATTTCATTTCTGCACTTTACTTTCTGCTTTTATACTCTGCTTTAGCTTTGCTATGGGTTCGACTCAAATTGGTTTAATTATGTTGGTTCATCATGAACCAAAATAAACCCCCACCTACCACCACTCCTTCATTTAAAAGCCCATCCCCTTTCTCTCTCTTCATTACTTCACTATTACTCTTCTTCTTCCTCATAATTCTCCTACCAACCTAGGAGAGCAAGGCAAGTGCCAACTTGCTTCACGATGGATCCCCATTATTATTGTTCCATCATCTTCCTTATTTGATTCTAAGTCTCTTTAGTACTTAGCATTCCCAATTTCTATGGCTTATTTGTTGTAGATCTAAGTTTGATGCATTTTTGGGTTTCTTAGGTTTTGATATAGTAAACTTTATTATCTTCAAGTTTTGATGGTTCTATATTGTAGAGAATTTCGTTCTACCCAATTTTGACCTATGGAAGTCCATATTTGGGCTTGGGATGAAGGATTTATGGAGCTTGGAAGCAATGGCTTCCATGGTTCTGTTCTCAGAAAAATTCGGAGAGGAAGAACAGTCCCAGCCGCATGAAATCTTATTTCCCACAACGCATGAAATCTTATTTCACACAGCGCATGAAATCTTTATTTCCGACAGCGCATGAAATCTTTGTTTTCCACAGCGCATGAAATCTTATTTCCCACAGCGCATGAAATCTTTATTTCCCACAGCGCATGAAATCTTTATTTCCCACAACGCATGAAATCTTATTTCCCACAGCGCATGAAATCTTTATTTCCATAGCGCATAAAATTTTATTTTCCACAGCGCATGAAATCTTATTTCCCACAGCGCATGAAATCTTTATTTCCCACAGCGCATGAAATCTTTATTTCCCACAGCGCATGAAATCTTATTTCCCACAGCGCATGAAATCTTTATTTTCCACCATAGCGCATGAAATCTTTATTTCCCACAGCGCATGAAATCTTATTTCCCACAGCGCATGAAATCTTTATTTTCCATAGCGCATGAAATCTTTATTTCCCACAACGCATGAAATCTTATTTCCTACAGCGCATAAAATCTTATTTCCCACAGCGCATGAAATCTTATTTCCCACAGCGCATGAAATCTTTATTTCCCACAGCGCATGAAATCTTATTTCCCACAGGGCATAAAATCTTATTTTCTACAGCGCATGAAATCTTTATTTCCCACAGCGCATGAAATCTTTATTTCCCACAGCGCATGAAATCATTATTCCTCAGCCGCATGAGATTTTATTTCCCAGCCGCATGAGATTTTATTTTCCAGCCGCATGAGATTTTTTTATTTCAATAATTGATCATGAGATTAATAATTTATCATGCGTTCCTAGATGGAACTAAGAGACTGGCTAGTCGTCTTATTGAATTAAATGGAATAAGACACGTTCGTATTTGCAGTCGATTGGCCAATTCCGAATATTGACATATAGATACATGTAGGCTATAATTTATTTATTTATTTTACGAAAGCAGCATCTGTACTTCATGGTCAAGGCATAATTATTCCGTGGTTAGTTTTAATTGTTGCATTACGCTATGTAAGACCTACAACCTAACTGCACGGGTATTGTTGTAGAGTTGAACATATCGTACTTTGTACGGAAGTACTCATTCTGAAATGACCATGATCCACGGTATGGGATTTTACTTAACATAGAGGCTACTAAGTTAAATAAAATAATGATTGCATGGAGAGAATGGATTTCTGATTTCTTACATGGCAGCCCTCTTTGGGACTATTAGCGCCAAACAGGCCGGCTGGTTCCCACAGATACTGCAATTCTGCCACACGGGCAGGGAGCAGTATCTGCTTATATTATTGTATATTGTATATTGATGACGGGCATCCCGCTGGGACTCATCTAATTCATGATTGGCACAATTGATTGATTGGATCGACTAGCCTTGCTTGTCCATAGTAAGAACTGAAAAATCCTTATTGCATAATTCCAGGATAACTTGGGACTCACAGTAGTAAGCCGTAGGAGTTGGATGGCCGTTTAAGTTGATTTGTTTGTATACTGTACCTACTCTGTTACCTAACTGAGATGATCAGAGCATCAGGACATGACGGGCCAACTTCTGTCCTTGTTTGGTTGGGAGGTTGGTTCGAAGTGTCGTGATGTTACGTGAATCCCAGTAGCAAGCAGAGGTCTATTATTATATTCTCTTATTTACTGGTTTAATACCTCATATCGTGCTTTCTTGCGGTACTTGCTATTAGAGGTCTAACCTCTCTGGTTTTGCATGACCAGATTTAGAGCCGGTTCCCGAGGACTCAACTTACCTCTACCTCCAAGATGGTCAATACTAGAGGAATGATCGCAAGAGGACTCAAGTGGGTTCCTTACTTCCCCGCTTATTTTGTTAATTACTTTACATTTTGTCGCTTGGCACCGACATGTTAGTCGGATAGTCTTGCACTTACTTTTACATAATTGTAATTAAGTCAGACTGCAGCTGATAACAATTGTGTATATGTTGCTATATCATCTGGCTATGTTTTGTAAAGCCAGATCTCAAGAACATTTTGACTAAGAGTTTGGGACGCCTTATTGCTTTATCTTAAATGTTCTCTGTTATTGCTTCTTGTTTGAATGATTGAGACAATAGATGTGAAGTAACCATAGCGAGACTTTCATGTAGTATGCACTCCCTTGTCTTTTAGACAGCATTGATCGTATTATACGATATTCATCTACCCGTAATACGTAGCTGGCTGAGTCATTCCCCCGCTCTCCAGTATTCTGGTTCTAGGGCGTGACAAGTTTTAGTGGTGGCCCATGCAGGTCTGATTTCAGACTTGTGGGGTGTTCTGATTTATAGGATATCTTAATCACACATGTTTCCCCTTGATCTCCTGATTCGTTATTCTTGATTCTAGCTTGACATTTCGGTATCCTTTGACTTCATTGGTCTTCCCTGTCCGACCGTTTAATTGTTCTCTTGTCCCTTTTCTTAGGGGCACTTCGTCCGTATTTGTCGGGACTGGACAGCAGCAACAAGGACAACGTGGACAACGTGACCAGGTTGGTCAGCTATAATGACCAGTACTACCTCAAGAGACTATCGAAGAAGAAGTGATAGTGGAACCAGCAGCTGGACCGCAGTATCAGGAGGTTCCAACGCCACCAATATTTCCATCCACCCCTGTAGAAATGGACACACCAGCCCTTCTGGAGATCATGAGAGGGATGTTGGCCACTCAGCAACATCAGATGTTAGCCCAACAACGTATGCACGCTCAGTTACAAGAGCAGAATATACTACTTAACCAAGGATTGCAGACAGCTTTGGAAAGAGGGGCAAGGACAGATTCAGGAGCGTCAGCTAGGTTTTGCAAGTACAACTCCCGCCGTTTCGAAGGCACGGAGGATGCCATCTCAGCAGATGCATGTCTTAAGGATATTGAGGCTATCTTGACAGCCGCTAAGGTGCCGGCAGAAGAACGTGTGGATCAGGTGAAGTTGTTACTTCAGGATCTCACACGTGATTGGTGGGAATCAGAGGAGGAAGGCATCAAACGTCCTGTGGCTTGGGATAATTTTACAGCAAGATTCAAGACAAAGTACTATAGAGTTATGGCACAGTTTGAGCTACAACAGAAGTTTATCAACCTCAGACAGGCTGGCAAGACTGTAGATGCTTATGCAGCAGAGTTCTGCAGATTGAGTAGGTTCGCCCCAGAGATGGTAGCAATAGAGAGCCAGAGGGCTATGAGGTTCCAGCAAGGGTTTCATCTTGAGCTCTTGCAATTGATAGAGGGGCACAATTACCAGACTTTTGATAAAGTATTGACGGTGACTCGAAGGTATGAGATAACCGTTCAGAGGATTACGGCCAGGACTGGGGGTCAGAAGAGATCCCACAGTCAGATTGAAGGAGGATGAGGAGGAGTAGCGCCCCGAACAACAGCATCATCCCCTGGCATTCGTATCCACGATGTGGCACTGCGAGGACCAGCACCACCACCTAGGCAGTAGCAATAGCAACAGAGGAAGAACCAGCAAACTCCAGTGGGCTGCACTTATTGCGGAAAGATAGAGCATACTAGAGATGTGTGTCGGACATTGAACGGACAGTGTTTGATATGTGGAAATCCAAATCATCGGGTTACCACCTGTCCCATGAATTCAAGGTCAGGAGGACCAGGGCAACAATTTCCTGCTCTGCCAGCACCAGGGGCAGGACAGTATCGAGGACCAGCGGTAGCAGTAAGACCGTTGGCACAGCGCCCGTTCATAACACAGGCTCAGATGTTTCGGCAGCAGGGACCGCCGATGCAGCAACACCAGCATAGACTACCCCAGTATCATCAAGGAAGGGGCCAACAGCAGCACCAGGCTAGGCCGCAGCATGGGAACCAACAAGAAGGTCGAGGGCAGGCTTTCACTCTATCCTTGGAAGAGGCATTGGCATCAGGGGATGTTGTGGCAGGTAACATTCTCGTCGCCTCATATCCCGCAGTAGTATTATTTGATTCTGGAGCATCGCACTCATTTATATCTGCACAATTTGCAACACGACTAGGAATGGAATTCGAGGCATTGCCAGGGAGGTTAAATATACTCACTGGTAATGGGCTCGTAGGAGTTAGTAGAGTTATTTTAGCATGTAGCATTGTAGTTTGCTGGCATTCCTTACCCGCCCGGTTGATAGAATTTTCTGTTGGAAATTTCGACGTTATCTTAGGCATGGACTGGCTGAAAGACAGTCATGCAACAATAGATTGTCGTAGAGGGAGTGTATCTTTTGATATTCCAGGCATGAAGTGGTTCACCTTAGTCAGATCAGTGGCAACTCAACAAGAGCAGGGAGTAGTGACGACAATGGAAGAAGTTCAAGTTCCGAAGGTAGTTGAAGAGTTACTAGACGTATTTTCTGAAGAACTTCCAGGTCTACCACCTGTTAGAGATATTGATTTCAGTATAGAATTGGCACCTGGAACTAAACCGATATCATATCGAGTTTATAGAATGGCAGATTCCGAGCAGGCCAAGGTATATCAGCACATAGAGGAACTGAAAGAGAATAAGTTCATCCAAGCTAGCATATCACCATGGGCAGCACCAGTGGTACTTGTGGGAAAGAAGGATGGGTCATCCAGATTGTGTATCGATTACAAGAAGCTTAACGCGGCAACAGTGAAGAACAAGTACCCACTACCCAGGATCGACGACTTATTTGATCAGTTGAGCAAAGCTAGAGTTTTCTCCAAGATAGATCTTCGTTCAGGGTATCATCAAGTGAGAGTTCAGAAGGAGAACATTCCCAAGACAGCATTCAGATCGAAGTATGGGCATTATGAATTCTTAGTAATGCCGTTTGGTTTGACCAATGCTCCAGCAATCTTTATGGATTTAATGAATCGCATCTTTATGCCGTACTTGGATCAATTTGTCATTGTATTTCTCGACGACATTCTTGTATATTCAACTAGTGAAGAGGAGCATGAAGATTATCTCCGGAAGGTGTTACAGGTTCTGAGAGAACCAGTTGTATGCCAAGCTCAGCAAGTGTGAGTTTTGGTCGGATGATATTTTATTTTTGGGTTATATCATATCAGGAGCTGGAGTAGCAGTGGATCCCAAGAAGGTAGAAGCAGTAAAAAGTTGGCCAGTACCTAAGACAGTAGCAGATGTGCGGAGTTTCTTGGGATTGGCAGGATATTACAGAAGGTTTGTATCAGACTTTGTGAGGCTTTCAGCACCCATGACCCGCTTGACACGAAAAGATGTACCATTCGTCTGGTCGGAAGAATGCCAGGCATCATTTGAGAATCTGAAACAGAAGTTGATCAGCGCCTATTCTTACATTGCCAGTTGGACCCGAAGGTTTTACCGTTTGTTGTGATGCGTCAGGTAAAGGACTTTGATGTGTCCTCATGCAGCATGGGAAGGTGATAGCATACGCATCTAGGCAGCTCCGAGACCACGAGAAGAATTATCCAACTCATGACTTGGAGTTGGCAGTAGTAGTATTTGCTTTGAAGATATGGAGACATTACTTATATGGTGACCGAGTAGACATGTACACAGACCATAAAAGTCTGAAGTACATCTTTACCCAGAAGGAACTGAACATGAGGCAGAGAAGATGGTTGGAGTTGATCAAGAATTACGACATGGAGCTTCAGTATCATCCAGGCAAGGCTAATGTGGTAGCAGATGCTCTCAGCAGGAGAGGCGGCGCATTTATGTTAACAACACAGAGGCATATCTTAGAAGACCTTCAGGAGATGGGCATCGAGGTTATACTTCCTTGTGATGAAGGAGTTCTAGCGAGTCTACAAGTTCAATCCGACTTGGTAGACAGGATCAAGGCAGCTCAGGCACAAGACCCAAGGATTCAGAAGCTTAGAGCAGAATGTGAGTCAGGACTCAGAAAGGAGATGCAAATTCATGAAGATGGTACCCTTAGGTTTGGGTCACGTCTATGTGTGCCTAGTGGAGATATCAGACAGGAGGTTATGGCAGAAGCTCACAGCTCTCAGTATTCCATACACCCTGGAGGGACCAAGATGTACCAAGATATCAAGCAGCACTTCTGGTGGAACGGGATGAAGAGGGAGATAGCTAGATTTGTTTCCCGTTGCTTGGTATGTCAGCAGGTAAAGGCAGAACAACAGAGGCCAGCTGGGTTATTGCAACCGCTTTCTATCCCGGAATGGAAGTGGGAACATATTACAATGGACTTTGTGACCGGTTTACCGAGATCACCAAGTGGTAAGGATGCTATTTGGGTAATCGTAGATCGGCTTACGAAGGTGGCACATTTTCTTCCTTTTAGAGTAGGTCAATCTACGGAGAAGTTGGCAGAATTGTATATACAGCAGATAGTCAGGCAGCATGGGGTCCCAGTCAGTATTGTGTCAGATAGGGATACCCGTTTTACATCACATTTTTGGAAGAGCTTATATCATAGCTTGGGTACCAAGTTAAGATTTAGCACGACTTACCATCCACAGACGGACGGGCAATCAGAAAGAACAATTCAGACTTTAGAGGATATCTTGCGAGCTTGTACCCTAGATTTTGGAGGATCTTGGGAGAGCCACCTACACTTGGTCGAGTTCTCATACAATAACAGTTATCAAGCCAGTATCCAGATGGCGCCATTTGAAGCACTATATGGTAAGAAGTGTAGGTCGCCACTAGCATGGGATGATATCGGTGAGAGGAAGATGCTAGGCCCAGAAATAATTGTCCAGACCGTAGAAGTGGTTAAGGGAGTTAGAGAACGACTTCGAGCTGCGCAGGATCGGCATCGTCATTGGGCGGACCAGCATCGTAGGTCGCTAGAGTTTTCTGTTGGGGACCACGTGTTCTTGCGGATCTCACCTACCCGTGGGGTCATTAGGTTTGGCGTTCGCGGGAAGTTGAGTTCGCGGTACGTGGGCCCATTTGTTATTCTTGATAGGATATGCGATATTGCTTATCGTTTATCCCTTCCACCTTCGTTACGAGAGGTGCATGACGTATTTCATGTATCTCAGTTGCGAAGGTATGTATCGGACCCAAGCCATATCCTTGATCATTCTGAGCTGGTTGTTGGTACCAACCTGTCTTACGAGGAACAGCCTGTATCTTTTGGACCGAAGGGAGAAGATACTCAAAACCGAACAATTAACCTTGTCCGGGTTGCTTGGGGTCATCACACTTTAGGGGAGTCAATGTGGGAACGTGAGGATGATATCCGATCACGGTATCCGCACCTGTTTGACTCACAAGGTATATCTCTTTCTGTATACCTTGATTGTCTTAAGTCCTCATGCTTGTTACCTTATCAGTAGAATTGCTTGGTGTCGTAAAATGTTCAACATAGATATGTTACTTGCTATTGACATTGTAGAATGATTGCTTACTTAAATTACTTATACTTAGAGTAGTTCAGCTCTGATGTTTCTATCCTGCTTGGATTTGAAATTCCGAGGACGGAATTTTTCTAAGGAGGGTAGAGATGTCACTTTCCATTCCCAGAATACGTATTTTTAGAATGCATGTACTGTTTAAATATAAATATTTTATATTTATCATGTACTGCTCTGTATTTAAATCTCTTTAATTTTATGTTAATTAATTTCCTGCAATTTTATTTCTGTACTTTACTTTATGCTTTTATACTCTGCTTTAGCTTTGCTATGGGTTCGGCTCAGATTGGTTTGATTATGTTGGTTCATCATGAACTGAAATAAACCCTCACCTACCACCACTCCTTCATTTAAAAGTCCATCCCCTTTCTCTCTCTTCATTACTTCACTATTACTCTTCTTCTTCTTCCTCATAACTCTCCCACCAACCTAGGAGACCAAGACAAGTGCCAACTTGCTTCCTGATGGATCCCCATTATTATTGTTCTATCATCTTCCTTATTTGATTTTAAGTCTCTTTAGTACTTAGCATTCTCAATTTCCATGGCTTATTTGTTGTAGATCTAAGTTTGATGTATTTTTGGGCTTCTTAGATTTTGATATAGTAAACTTTGTTATCTTCAAGTTTTGATGGTTCCATGTTGTAGAGAATTTCGTTCTACCCAATTTTGACCTATGGAAGTCTATATTTGGGCTTGGGATGAAAGATTTATGGAGCTTGGAAGCAATGGCTTCCATGGTTCTGTTCTCAGAAAAATTCGGAGAGGAAGAACAGTCCCAGCCGCATGAAATCTTATTTCCTATAGCGCATGAAATCTTATTTCCTACAGCGCATGAAATCTTTATTTCCCACAGCGCATGAAATCTTTATTTCCTACAGCGCATGAAATCTTATTTCCCACAGCGCATGAAATCTTTATTTCCCACAGCGCATGAAATCTTTATTTCCCACAGCGCATGAAATATTATTTCCCACAGTGCATGAAATCTTATTTCCCACAGCGTATGACATCTTTATTTCCCACAGCGCATGAAATCTTTATTTCCCACAGCGCATGAAATCTTATTTTCCACAGCGCATGAAATCTTATTTCCCACAGCGCATGAAATCTTTATTTCCTACAGCGCATGAAATCTTATTTCCTACAGCGCATAAAATCTTTACTTCCCACACCGCATGAAATCTTATTTCCCACAGCGCATAAAATCTTTATTTCCTATAACGCATGAAATCTTTATTTCCCACAGCGCATGAAATCTTATTTCCCACAGCGCATGAAATCTTATTTTCCACAGCGCATGAAATCTTATTTCCCACAGCGCATGAAATCTTTATTTCCTACAGCGCATGAAATCTTTATTTCCCACAGCGCATGAAATCTTATTTTCCACAGCGCATAAAATCTTATTTTCTACAGCGCATGAAATCTTTATTTTCCACAGCGCTTGAAATCTTTATTTTCTACAGCGCATGAAATCTTTATTCCTCAGCCGCATGAGATTTTATTTCCCAGCCGCATGAGATTTTATTTCCCAGCCGCATGAGATTTTTTTTATTTTATTAATTGATCATGAGATTAATAATTTATCATGCGTTCCTAGATGGAACTAAGAGACTGACTAGTCGTCTTATTGAATTAAATGGAATAAGACACGTTCATATTTACAGTCGATTGGCCAATCTCGAATATTGACATATAGATACATGCAGGCTATAATTTATTTATTTATTTTACGAAAGAAGCATGTGTACTTCATGGTCAATGCATAATTATTCCGTGGTTAGTTTTAATTGTTGTATTACGCTATGTAAGACCTACAACCTAACCGTACGGATATCGTTGTAGAGTTGAGCATATCGTACTTTGTACGGAAGTACTCATTCTGAAATGACCATGATCCACGGCATGGGATCTCACTTAACATAGAGGCTACTAAGTTAAATAAAATAATGATTGCATGGAGAGAATAGATTTTCAAGTTCTTACATGGCAGCCCTCTTTGGGACTATTAGCGCCCAACAGGCCGGCTGGTTCCCACAGATACTGCAATTCTGCTACACAGGCAGGGAGCGGTATCTACTTATATTATTGTATATTGTATATTGATGACGGACGTCCCGCTGGGACTCGTCTAATTCATGATTGGCACAATTGATTGATTGGATCGACTAGCCTTACTTGTCCATAGTAAGAACTGAAAAATCCTTATTGCATAATTCCAGGATAACTTGGGACTCACAGTAGTAAGCCGTAGGAGTTGGATGGCCATTTAAGTTGATTTGTTTGTGTACTGTACCTACTCTGTTACCTAACTGAGATGATCAGAGCATCAGGACATGACGGGCCAACTTCTATCCTTGTTTGGTTGGGAGGTTGGTTCAAAGTGTCGTGATGTTACGTGAATCCCAGTAGCAAGCAGAGATCTATTATTATATTCTCTTATTTACTGGTTTAACGCCTCATATCGTGCTTTCTTGCGGTACTTGCTATTAGAGGTCTAACCTCTCTGGTTTTGCATGGCCAGATTTAGAGCCGGTTCCCGAGGACTCAACTTACCTCTACCTCCAAGATGGTCAATACTAGAGGAATGATCGCAGGAGGACTCAAGTAGGTTTCTTACTTCCCCGCTCGTTTTGTTAATTACTTTACATTTTGCCGCTTGGCACCGACATGTTAGTCGGATAGTCCTGCACTTACTTTTACATAATTGTAATTAAGTCAGACTGCAGCTGATAACAATTGTGTATATGTTGCTATATCATCTGGCTATGTTTTGTAAAGCCAGATCTCAAGAACATTTTGACTAAGAGTTTGGGAAGCCTTATTGCTTTATCTTAAATGTTCTCTGTTATTGCTTCTTGTTTGAATGATTGAGACAATAGATGTGAAGTGACCATAGCGAGACTTTCATGTAGTATGCACCCCCTTGTCTTTTAGACATCATTGATCATATTATACGGTATTCATCTACCCGTAATACGTAGCTGGCTGAGTTATTCTCCCGCTCTCCAGTATTCTGGTTCTGGGGCGTGACAAAACCATTAGCCACAGTACCTCACCAATCCTACACCACCACCTACATCTCCATCACTCTCTACCACCCTCATGACCAGCGCTTCCCATCCATGTTCACCGTCGCCTACACATCCACTAGTCACCGCCTTGGCCCCAACACCCACCGACCAGCACCACCTATTCACCCAACCACCACCACCTGTTGCCTCCATCTAGAACCGACCCCAACTACCAGATCCACCACTGTCTAGGGCTCCGGCGTCGTATCCAAGCTTTTCGACCCCAAAGGCTTCCAGATCTACTGCCACCTCCTCGTCCCGAGCACTACATCGTACAGTGCCACCTAGATCTGTGCTCGAGCACGTCGGATCTGTCCAGTGTGCCATCGTCCTTCGTTGCACTACCACTTTTCTAGAATATGAGTATTTTAGTAATTGTGTGTTAATTTGAATTTTTAATTATTTTATTATTATTTGATTGGTGTGGTAATTGTTAATTAGTACTTTTGGTATTAGCAGAAGGTTTAACCTTAGTTAACCTTGATTAGAAGACTAACCATGTATTTAAAGACTTAATTAGCTAATTAGAATTTAAGTTAGAGCTTAGTCCTAATTAGGAAACAATGCAGGTGATTTTTAGGCTATTTTAATACATAGCTTTTGGCCTTTTTGTTATTGGGCTTCTTGTTTAACTTTAGATGAGTTGTTGCCCATCACCAACCCTAACTTAACCCTAGCAACCCCTATGGCCGTCCACAGCAGCAGCCCCCCTTTTTATGTGTTATAGCATTGTAGCCGTAAAGTTTCTCAAACCCTAGAAATCCTTTCTCTTCCAAAAGTCCAATTTTCTCAATTCTTATCCAAATCCATTCAAAAAAAGTATGTTACGATCCTTGGGAGGAGAGGAACCTGCTGGAGACTTGCTAGAAAGGAATCAGAGGCGTTGAACCAGAGGAAATCGGCGTCGACGCGTTTGGAGGCTCGTTTCATTGAGATATTGACTCTCAATAGGTAAACCCCTCTAAACACCTATAAATTCCGATTATTCTTCTTATATACATCCATCTAGGTACCCCGGACCTGTATATGTAGTTTGGTAGGATTTTGTATCCGTTTGATAGGTGTATCGGACACGTGTCGGTGTATTGGAGCACATGTTCGATGAAATGCCTCTTAGAATCAAAAGTTCATATTTTTTGATTGCATTTTCATGAATTTGTTGCTGTCTATATTTGAAACAATTTTCGTGATGACGGATTTCGTTTTGGCATGTTTCTGGTGTCCAATTTGGACACAGACACGCGTGTACGGGATCCCCGTGCGTGTCCTGCTGCTCGAGTGTCATAACTCGACGCACATGACACGATTTCTCATGAAATTTGACGGACACATGGGTGGCAACCTTTGCCCACGTCCTCCTAAAGTTTCATGAGGCTTTGTGGAGCGTGCGCAGAGCAATCGAACCTGTACAGGTTCAGCCTACTGTACACGCGTGCAAAAATTACCGCTGACACGGGCTTCGTTCGCGGACACGACGTGACGAGGACATGATCCAGGAGCATGGACACATAGCCCTAGACCTAGGCTAACCCTAGATTTTACCATGTGGCACGACGTGGCTCGTGTTGCGAGCTACGGAGGTCGACACGCGCCTACGAGGCTGCGCGTGTGCATGCCTACAGCTTG
>JANAVB010026199.1:4921318-5006318 GCA_029216955.1 Iris pallida | reverse complement strand
GCCCACCACCTGGAGCCCCGCGCCCTCCCCGTTGGGCCCCGCGCCCTCCCCGTTGGGCCCCGCGCCCACACTCCCCCCCTTCTGGACACGCGGCATCCCTTTCGGGACGCACGTATGTGGTTTTAAAATTTGAATCTCCTTTCAAATTTAGAATTCCACCGCCAGAAAAAAAAATTAAAAATTAAAAAAAAATTAGGGCCGAGCGCCCACACCCGATCAATTCGTTTTACTTTAACAGCTTTTAATTTCTGCTATCATGTTTACCAGAGCGAGTTTTGTGTTTCTCGGCTCTGTCTCTTCTTGTAATGCTCTTTCTTAGCTTTCCTATTATCAATAAAATTTTCTTTTATCAAAAAAAATAAAAAAAATAAAAAATATATATATATATATATCTTTTGTTTATCAGATTCTTTCTTTCTCTTCATGTTTATTTCTTACAATATTTCATGTATCTTATTCTATAACATGCTTTTCATTTTCTGTCATAATATGAACTGCGTGAGATGTATGTATTCGTTCCTGTCCCGACAGGATCTGTTAAAAATATTACAGAGGACGAGGAGGAGTTCTGCCCTACTTACTATGGAGCATGCTTAGATGACACCGGTGACTTGGACCCTCAGAGGATCCAACAGTTGCTGAGGACTTACCCATTGTCAAGTTTAGACTTCTAGACTAGTTATCTCTATTTAGATGTTTTGTCTTGAGATGTACTTTAGTTATTTGGATTTTGATGTTGTTTAAACATCCAAACTTATTTCTTTCAGCTGTAGTTCTCTGTTGAGATTTTTATCCATCTTTTATCTCTTCATTCCATCTTAGATTCTGTGATTGAGTTATCATTTATATGTTGTCTTCCTTTTGGAGAGTATATCATTGTACAGATACAGTTATATTATTAGATGTTGTGACCTAGGACAGCGTTCTACAGTTGACACTGCGGCGTAGGCTGGACGTACCCACTTCTCCTGTCCTTATACTGGGTGCTGGTCGTGACACTTCGTCGAGCCCCAGCGAAGGACCTTTGTTCCAGACTTTCCTCCGTCGAGGAACTCTTCGCCGGCAACCCACGATGAGTTCTCCACCTCTCTGTTCGACCCTTTTCTTTTCTCCGTTCGTTCCCTCTCTCCTTCCTCCCCAGCAGTAAGAAGCTGCTATCTCTCTTTCCCTCTTCAAAATAAAGAGAATGGCTGCAATGGCTTGTAGGATCGATGGCACCTCTAGATGGGGTGAATAGAGTGCAGCGAAAAATATTTACCAATTTAAAAACTAAGCAGGTGAAGCAAATATATAAATAAACTTAAATGCAATAAAGTAAAGCAGTAAGTAAGTGGATGAAAGAAAATAATACATAAACATGAAGGTTTATACTGGTTTTCTTTTGAGAGGACTAGTCCAGTTCGCGAGAACTCATGCTCGCTATAATCTACTATTTTGAATAGAGATTACACCGCGTGCTTTACTCTGAAGAACATGCCAACTTCAACACCGTCGTGTTTTTATCCGAAGCCCACGATCAAACTTCAAACACCTTTCTGAAAAAAAACTTTTATACGCCAAGCTTGTACAACTCGAATACTCTTAATCAGAAACCACCGACACTAGAAGAATAGGAGTTGTCTTGGAGATTAGACGATTTTGGCCCTTTAAAGTAAATAGAAAGCTTAGAAATAGATAAAGAAGATGAAGAATGAATGATTAAATAGAAATGGAAAATTCTTCTTTTTTATAGGATTTTCTAGGGCATAGTTCGGGCATAACTCGGTAGGCTAATGTTCATAATTTTGAGCATTGCAGATCTAAAAGAATAGAAAAATACAGCTGACCTGGAGTGATCCAAGGGGACCGAGTTTGGTCCGAGTTCGGGCAGACCTCGGCTCGAGTTCGGTTAGACTTTTGGATATTGGTTTGGCTTTGGATCAAAGAATTGATTGATTTGTTTTTGGTTAAGGATAGAACTTCTAAATGCCAGTGATCCCGACGCACAACTTTCTAGACTTAATAAAAGAAAAATACAGAATAATGTGTAAAAATACAGTTGAGACAAAATCTACAATCTTCTGTTTCTTTTCATATCGAGCTTGAGTTTTAAGTCAATTATCAAAATCGGTTTGACCATGGTTGAATGGGCCAACAATCTCCCTCATTTTGATAATTTGACAAAACTACGATTGATACTTAAGAAGTTGTTTATCTCGGTTCGGAAGAAGACTTGATATGGTACTGAAGGTACGATAGTAGCTTTGACCTTAAATATTGGTACAATGTATTCGCTCTCCCGTAATGTACGATCCAGTCTTGTTACTCCCCCGTAATAAAACATATAGGCTGAATATCTGAAAAAGTCTAGAAAAACAAGAACTCAAAAATAATTTAGATCTTAAGTTCAAACTGTTAGTCATATGACATAAATTAATACATAAAGAACATTTTTCGGTTTAAGTATCTATCATATTACTCCCCCGTTTTGTCACATAAGCAAAATGACATAACGATACTCATCACAATCGAGAGTAGAGCAGAATATTAAAAATAAATATTACAAATAATATAAAGTGCTAAAATAGGACTAAAATAGGAAATAAGCTAAAATACTGATATAAACTGAAGTAATAGAGAGTTCATAAAACTAGTCAAATAAACTGAAACTGATAATGCTTGAAAGAAGCATTTATCACTAATACATAGTAAAAAAACATAACCAGTGATGGTCTATCACAAGGAAATATATCATCAATCATCATCCTCACCATCATCAGCAGCAGCACCTGCCGCCCTGGAAGGACCGGTCTCAATAGAACAGTTAGGATCAATTTTGGCAGCAGCATGGTCAAAGTATTACTGAGCCTCTGGATCATCAATGCGATACCCAAGTCTAGTGGGATCACGAAACATGGGAATAGGATTACTAGGGTTGTGAGCAAGGATTTACGAAATATCCCACACAGAGTTGGATATGGCATGAAGCTGAAGGGTGGTACGAAAGTCCATGGACCAAAACTGATCCATCATGAGAGCCTGAAGTGACTCAAGAGTAACACCACCGGGAGGATGAGTATAATGGTTGTCAGCAACTGATAGGTCAACTGGAGGTGGAGGAAGAGCCTGAACTGCAGGAGTAGGAGCAGTACGACGATGCTCATGAAGATAAGAAGGAGCACCATCCTGTGGACAATCCTCAAGCATAACCTCAAAGAACTGAGATATATAAGGTAGGTACATCGCATAGAAATGTCCTTACGATTTCTTGCGACACCTTTCCATAGCGGTAATGATTGTCTTAGGCAGACTGAAAGGAACGTGGAAATGAAGATAGATAGCAGAAAGCTCTAAATATGAAAGCTCATCAGTTGCGGTATTCTTTGGAATAATGATAAAGAATACCATTCTATGAAGGTCATAGAAGTAGTTGTTCAAGTGTCTAGGGCGAAGAGTGCCTTGAGGTCGAGGGTTTGGTGCACATAATGAATCACGAAATGAAACAAAAGTTGTCCCAACAGGAAATTGCACCAAGGTGATATCAACTAATGCTTCCCCAATATTGAGAATGTTTAGCATAATTGCCAAATCACCAGCATCAAACTCAATGTCAATTCTGCTAACTTTTGATTTCACCGTGCTATTAGTGACCGATAAATTGCAATAGAACATGCAAATTGCATTTGAATATATTGGGAAACTAGATTGAACTAAATCTAGTAACTCAAAGTGTTCAAAAACGGTTACATGATCAGAAAATATATGAAGTTGATAGGACAATCCGGACAAAGCTTTCTTTGATGAAAGTCACTAAACTAATCATTAGATCCATATTGTGACACAAAAAATAAATCATCAAAGAAGTCACCATCCAGTTTGGAGGGACTGAATAATGAAAAGGAGGCCACCTCGTGAGGAGTAGAGGACGAATCTTCATCAACTTTTCTTTTTCGAAGAATGAGAAATTTTAAGAGCCATAAGAAATTGAAAAGGATGGAAAGAGTGAAATATACTGAAATTGATGGTAGACAGTAGAAGAGAACCTCGAGAGAGCTCCGAATCCAAGATTTGAGAGCTTAAAAATCTTGGAGGAAGGAGAACTAGGAGGTTAGGGTTAGGGTTAGGGTTTTTGGTTGAGTTTTAGGGTGGCTTGGAGAAGTTGATGATTTGAGGATTTAAATAAAGGGGAAACCTGACTGTCCAGCTTCTGTTTAGATTTACCCAGTCCGAGTTCGGTCCAAGTTCGGCCAGAACTCTGACCGAGTTCGGTCCCTGGGTAATCAGGACAGAGTTTAGAAAGTGTGTGATAGAGTTTTAACATAAATGTGAATTTAATTAGAAATAGTTGTGTTGATGAAAAATAATCAATATTATTTATTTAAAATTCATGAATTTTATAGAATATTTTGGGTTAGCTGTAGTAGCCGGATCCCAGCTAGCGGTAGTCCGAAGACTAGTATACCGTATCGCTTCAGGCTATTTACACATGTGTAACAAAAGGGCCCTTTCGGCTTATAACCAAAAATAATTTTAACGAATTTATGAGTCTTAATAAAACAATATTTAATTAACATCCAAAATTCCTAATTTTCTTTATATAAAGTTAAAACGATCTTCAGCCAAGGGCTTGTAAAGATGTCAGCTAGTTGATGTTCAGTGTCAACAAATTTTAAATTAATATCTCCCTATAAAACATGATCTCTAAGGAAGTGATGTCTAATTTCTATGTGTTTAGTGCGAGAATAACATATAGGATTCTTCATAAGATTAATGGAACTAGTGTTATCACAGTAAATAGGGATGTGGTTAAACGTTAACTGATAGTCTTCCAAAGTTTTCTTCATCCAAGTAACGTCCTGCGACTATATATTTAGCCTCAGTTGTTAATAGTGTAACATAATTTTACTTCTTAGAAAACCATGAGACTAATGACTTCCTAGATAATGACATGTGTTACTGGTACTTTTACGATCGACTTTGCATCCTGCAAAATCTGCGTCCGAGTAACCTATTAGGTCAAACGAATCGGTTTTGAGATACCAAAGACCAGTCATCAAAGTTCTTTTAAGGTATCGTAGGATACGCTTAACGGCACTCACATGTGATTCTTTAGGACAAGCCTGATAGCTAGCACATAAGCATACAAAAAATATAATATCAGGTCGACTAGCAGTTAAGTATAGTAAACTACCAATCATACCTCTATACTTACATACGTCAGTTGGTGTACCACTTTCATCTATATCAAACTTATTAGACGTTGCCATAGGTGTGCCGATAGGTTTGACGTTATCAGTGTCAAATTTTTTTAGCAAGTATTTTGTATACTTTGCTTAATTGATGAATATCCTTGTAAACTTTGCTTCATTTGTAGCCCGAGGAAGAATGTTAGTTCTTCCATCATGCTCATTTTGAATTCAGTCTATATATACTTAGAAAATTCGTTACATAGTATCTCATTAGTTGATCCAAAAATTATGTCATCTACATATATCTGCACTAACAAAATATTTTTATCCAAAGATTTTATAAAGAGAGTAGAATCAACCTTCCCTTTTGAAAAGTCATGTTCAAGCAAGAAAGAACTAAGGTGCTCATACCATGCACGAGGTGCTTGTTTGAGACCGTAGAGAGCCTTGCGAATCTTGAATACGTGATCAGGATTTTTGAAATCTTTGAAGCCAGGAGGTTGTTTTACAAAAACTTCTTCTTTTATAAAACCATTTCAAAAATCACTTTTGACATCCATTTGAAAAAGTTTAAAACCATGAAAATTTACAAAAGCACAATATATACGAATGGACTCTAGTCTAGCAACTGGACCATATATCTCATCATAGTCAATATCTTCTTCTTGATTATAGCCTTGAGCTACTATACGTGCTTTGTTGCGTGTGACTGAACCATTCTCATTTAATTTATTTTGGAACATCCACTTGGTACCAATGATCAGATGATCAATAGGTCTGGAAACGAGTTCCCAAACTTGATTCCATGCAAATTGGTTTAGTTCCTTTTGCATTACAAAAATCCAAAATTCATCATTAAAAGCTTCTAAAATATTTTTAGGTTCTATTTTGAAAATAAATACAACATTAGCAACTATCTCTCTTGTGCTTGAGCGAGTACTTATCCCTCTTGATACGTCACCTATTACCAGTTCTTCTGGATGATCTGCCATAAACTGCAATCGTTTCGGTAGACTTTCCAGGTAGGACGTGGATGGTGTATCTTCTGATATTCTCTTCTAATGTTCTGTTGGAGGAAGTTTTCTCTTCTTTATTGTCACTATTGTCATTGTGTTGACTATTCAGTTCATCGAATGTGACATTTATTGACTCTTCAACAACCATTAATCTCTTGTTAAATACCCTGTATCCTTTGCTCTTTTCCGCATACCCCAAGAATATGCCTTTATCAGTTTTTTCAACAAAATTTTCCAAGTTGTCTTTTATATTTAAAATAAAACATCTACAAACAAAGACCTTGAAATAGCTGATGTTAGGAGTTCTATTAAACTATAATTCAGTTTTTTAGAGATAGGTCGAATAAGAACTCTATTCAAAATATGGCATGCTGTATAGACAACTTCTGCCCAAAAATGTTTTAGAAGATTATGCTGGTTTAGCATTACTCTGGCCATATCGCCAAGAGTTCTATTCTTCCTCTTCACAATGCCATTCTGTTGAGAAGTTTTAGGACAAGAGGATAGCCCATTTGAATCACAAAAAGATTTGAACTCATGGTTGCGAATTCTCCTCCATGATCAATTCGTATCCGAGTAATCGTGAATCCTTTCTCATTTTGTACCTTTTTACAAAAAGAAACAAATTCAGAAAAAAGCCTTATTTTTATTTACAAACAAAGTAAACCCAAGTATACCGCGAATAGTCATCAACTATCACGTAAGCGTATAGCCTACCGCCAAGACTGGCGACTCTACTTGGTCCAAATAAGTCCATATATAATAATTACAGAGGTCTAGAAGTACTTACAACATTTATTGATTTGAAAGATGATCTAGATACCTTATTCTTTTCACATTCGACATAAATTATATCTTTCTTGAAAGAAATATCAGGTAAGCCTCTTACCAATTTTTTTGGTAGACAATCTTGCAATAGTGTCCATGTTCGCATGTCCAAGGTGCATATGACATATCCAGCTTTTGTCTTAACTTGTGAATAGACACTTTCCTGTATTGTTAGTCTTCTCTGACAAATACAGTACATATAAGTTGTCCTCTTTTATTCCCTCAAAGGAAGTTATTCCAGAAGTTTTATCATAAACAAAATATTTATTCTTAACAAAATTAATTCCATAACCATGATCAGTCAGTTGACTAATACTTAGCAGGTTATGTTTTAATTCTGTTACTAAGCATACATCTTTAATAATGGGTGAGGAAGAAGTATCTATGTCGCCAATTCCAATAATATGTCCTTTCAGGTTGTTTCCAAAGAAGACATAGCCTTCTTTCTTCATCGATAGAGTTACAAACAATGTGTTATCACCTGTCATGTGCCTGGAGCAACCACTATCGAGAACCTACTTGCTTCTAGTGGGAGAAGAAAGGTCCACCTACAACACAAGTTGAAGATGTAACATTTGGTACCCACTTTCTTGAGGGTCCTGATATGTTAGTTTTTGGAACCCCTACATACATATTCAGAACTACTAGCTTTCTAATCTTATACTAGTGTGATACATGTCCTCTTATACCACAATAATGACATGTAGCAAACATGTTAGTGCTAGGTGTAGTTCGAAGATCATGTTTATGTATTTTTGAAGACGTGTGTGCTTTCTTGTTGTGTGGAAAGGTATACATGTATGCATGACTTCTGGTAGTTCTAGCAGTGTTGGTTGTATTGTGTTTGTGCTTAGCCTTGTGACTTATGTTCACTTGAGCTATAGGTTTGACAACCTGTTTGTCCAGCTTAATTTCTAACTTTTTAGAGACGTCACAGGCTTCATTGTATTTGTCCGTGAGTGCATCTATTCTCTGAGCAACAATATTGTACTTTTTTTCTCTAGTTCATAGAGATCGTTAAGTTTTACATTTTCTTGATTGGCTTTCCTAAGCTTTTTAAGAGTATCATGTAAGCTCAACTTTAAAGAAGTAATCTCATTTGTGTCACTAGAAGAATCTCTAATATCTTCTAACATTTGAGATTGCTTTGAAAACTCAAATTGTACAAAATTTAGCTATTTCTTAGTACTTTTGTACAAATCCATCATTTTTCTCTGATCTTCTAACAGAGCAGTGAAAGCATCAGATAGTTCATCAAAAGTAAATTCTTCATAGAGAAGGTTCGATATTACTTTAGCATCTGTAGTGATGAAGCTGAGGTTTGCTATGTTACGAGGCTTCTCTTCTTTTTCAGAATCACTAGCTTCGCTTTCACACCTGATGCTAGTGTTAGCATAGTTTCTAGTCGAAGTCATTCTCTTGCTCGACTGATCATGCATGCTTCCCTTTCTTATAACAGAACAATCCTTTTTGATGTGACATGTTCTTTTACAACTAAAGCAGATCAGTTCTTTGTCGTCTCTGGAATCTTTCTTCTTTTTGTTTGACTTCTCATATCTGAGAAATCTTCTAAAGTTCCTTGTCATGAGGGCCATTTGCTCGTTGTCTGAGCTATCTGTCTCACTTTCGTCATCGGAGGCTGTCTTGTGGTTAGATTTAAATGCTATTCCCTTCTCTTTTGGAGCTGACTCTTTAAAATCTTTAAGGTCTAGCTCATGCATCATAAGCTTTCCCATAAGAGTTTCAAGAGACATTGTTGTAAGATCATTTCCTTCAATAATGGCTGTCGCTTTAGGATTTCAGTTCTTGGTTAGCCCACAAAGCACCTTGTGAATCTTCTCATGATTGTTGTATTCTATTCCAAGGGAGGATAGAGGATTAACAATATCTAAAAACTGAGTAAACATATTTGTAATAGTCTCATTAGGCTTCATTTTGAAGGCCTCATACTCTTGTGTTAGTCATAAGATTTTGGACTCCTTCACTTGTGAAGTGCCTTCATGAGTGACCTCAAAAAGTTTCCAAACCTCGTGAGACGTGACACATGTTGAAACTCTATTAAACTCATTTCTATCTACAATACAAAATAAAGCATTAATATCTCTTGCATCAAGACTGGATTATTTCTTTTTATTGTCGGTATATCTGTCAAATAGTTTTTCAACTAGATCACCCTCTACCACAATAGGTAGTGGTTTCTTATAACTATTCATGACAATCGACCATAAATCGAAACCAAGAGATTTGAGGTAAAAGCTCATACGTGTCTTCCAGTACATGTAGTTTGTGCCATCAAATAGGAGTGGCCTATTTGTTGATTAGCCTTCACCATTGCTTGGATATAAGGATGCCATATCTCAAGGAGTTTTAATCCAACTAGAGCTAAACTGCACTCTGATACCAATTGTAGGATCGATGGCACCTCTAGAGGGGATGAATAAAGTGCAACAAAAAATATTTACCAATTTAAAAACTAAGCAGGTAAAGAAAATATATAAAGAAACTTAAATGTAATGAAGTAAAGCAGTAAGTAAGTGGTGTCAAGAAAATAATATACAAACACCAAGGTTTATATTAGTTTCCCTCTGAGAGGACTAGTCCAGTTCGCGAGAACTCTATAATCCCTATTTTGAATAGAGATTATACCACGTGCTTTACTCCGAAGAACACGCCAACTTCAACATCGTCGTATTTTTATTCGAAGCCTACGATCAAACTTCAAACACCTTTCTGAAGAAATTTTTTATACGCTAAGCTTGTACAAATCGAATACTCCTAATCAGAAACCACCGTCACTAGAAAAATTGGAGTTGTCTTGGAGATTTAAAGATTTTGGCTCTTTAAAGTAAATAGAAAGCTTAGAAATAGATAGAGAAGATGAAGAATGAATGAGTGAATATAAATAAGAAATTCTTCTCTTTTTATAGAATTTTCTCGTTCAGAGTTCGGGCAGAACTCGGTAGGCTAACATTCATAATTTTGAACTTGCAGATCCAAAAGAATAGGAAAATGTAGCTGACTAGGAGTGATCCGAGGGGACCGAGTTCGGGTAGACCTAGGCCTGAGTTCGGTTGCTAGGGTTCCAGAGTCATTTGATTTGGTTAGACTTTTGGATATTGGTTTGGCTTGGGATCAAAGAATGGATTGGTTTGTTTTTGGTTCAGGATAGAACTTCTAAATGTCAGTGATCCCGACGCCCAACTTTTTAGACTAAATAAAAGAAAAATACAGAATAAAGTGTAAAAATAAATTTGAGACGAAATCTACGATCTTCTGTTTCTTTTCATATCGAGCTCGAGTTTTAAGTCAATTATCGAAATTGGTTTAACCATGGCTGAATGGGCCAACATGGCTTTCTCTCTCCTTTGGAGAGAGGGGATTTTAACCCTAACGGGCTATCGGGCGACCTGACAGTTTAAACCCAAGCGAGTTTGGGTTTTAGCCCGTTACAGATCTTGATATGTGGGCTTGGGCTTGGAGGCCCAGATCAATTGAAGATTATTACTATTGTTTTTAGTATTTTAGTAATGGGCCAAGCCATTTAATGATTTATGGTTTTAAATTGTTAATACAGAGCCAGGCTTGGGCTTCAAGCCCACTGGGTTTAATAGATTTTACTGTTATTTAGGTTCTGCTTAATCAGTGGGCTGGGCCAGCCCATTAAGCATGGAAGCTATGTAAATATTTTCCTGTACATTCTACTTGGGCCAGATTTAAGCCTAGTGTATATATACATAATAAATTTATATATACATATATTGTTATGCATATTTTGTAGTATGAAGCACCTTAGTATATAATTAATTTATGTATGTATTTTTATGTATAATATTTGGTATAAATATCATTAGTATAATAAATATATATAGTATGAATATTTTTTACTCTTAGCAGTAGTTATGTGTAGTATAATAATGGTAGTATTTTAGGTAGTTATATTAGTTTATATTAAATATCAAATCTTTTACCCAAAATAGTTTTGTTTACCAAATAAAGTTTATAGTATTTTCAGAATATTAATTATAAATATTTTGATTTAGGAAAAACTAGTTTCTAATACTTAAATAAGTGTCCATAATAGATTGTAGATTTAGGATAGTGTCATTATACTTCTATTAATTAGTGTTAATCACAAACTAATTGTACTTTACAATGTGTATCCTTGTGCTCAATCTATTAATCAATTGTTGACTCTCCGGACTTCTACCGGATATTTGGATGACAGTTATGATTTGGATATTTATGCGGACTTCGGATACGATATTGGACATCTACTGGACATTGGATTTCGATAACGTATTTAGGACTTCTTATGGACTATAAACTGTGATAATTTCCATGTCGACACATTCATGTCGCATACGTCGACGTCAGACACCCGAGACAAGTACTCCCAGCGAATGCTCTTATTTTCTGATAGTCATTGTATTTCATGATTTAGATGTGCATGTCATGATTACTGACACGATTATCACACAAGATTAGTATTTATGGATTCTTGTCATGATTATTATATTCTTGTTTACCCTGTTCCCTGTTTACTTTATTCATATTTTCCTGCCATGATTTGAATCCATACTGTTGGCCCATTGGTCATATGGTTAAACTGATTTTAATAATTGATCAAACTCTGTCTTGATATATGAAGCTAGTCAGGATGTATCGGACTCTTGGACATGATCAAGAACAGCTATATACACAGTTCAAGACCGAAGCGATGTTTGCCTGTTTGAGTCTGTATTTCTTTGAGCAATGTATTTTTTATTTTATTGAGTCTAGGAATACGTTGTACACCGAGTCATACTGGCAAATAGGCTATTCCAAAATATTTTTAAAATGTCCTTAGTTTTGAAAAATATTCTTTTTAACAAAAGCTTCAAAAAGGTTTTTAAAAAGGTTTTCAAAAATCCCCAAAAACTATTTTTAAAATACCTAACCTAACCCTGACAGAACTCGGCCAGAGTTCGGCCAGAGTTCGGTTAGTGGCCGTTTTGATTTTTGAATTCTTCTGAACTTGGTCCTCCTGCAGTTGCGGATTTGATCGAGATTTTCTCATAGAGTTCTGTCCGAATTCTGCCAGAATTCTGTCTTTGGAACTCCTATAAATAGAGAAGGATTTCGATCATTTTAACTCACTCATTCACTTTCAATCTTCTCTCTCTATCTAAAGCTTTCAGTCTTCCAAAGAGTTTTCTCGAGCTTTAAATTTTAGATCCCAAGCCAATTACAATCCTCTAGTCGATTTGCCAGTGCGGTACGGTCTAGAAGTTTCTGAGAGATTGTAATCAGAAGGCTTGATTGAAGAATACCTCTTCACAATTGAAGTTGGACGAGTTCTTCGTATCAAAGCTCGCGTTGTAGAAGTTGCAAGGACTTCGTAAGAAAACTTGCAGTTTTGCCAATAGTGGATTCAACTGGTAGCAAGAGTTCTACCGACTGAATTAGTCCTCAACAGAGGAAAACCAGTATACATCGCTGTCTTTGCGTTTGCTTTCTTATCTCTGCCTTTACATTATTTAGTTTTGATTAATTATTCTGTGATCTTGCTGCTAATAATTTTAATTAGCATATTTCCGCTGCCAACTCTATTCACCCCCCCTCTAGAGTATTGTGCTTTACGATTTCGTTCCTACAATTGGTATCAGAGCGGATGTTACAGGTAAAGCAAGGTAACATTGCAATTATTTATTCATTTAACTAATTGTTATATATATCACAACACAACACATGGCAACTGTGAAATTCACAAGTGAAGGCCAGGCCACAAACAGACCTCCACTGTTTGATGGTACGAACTATACCTATTGGAAAACACGGATGAGTTTCTTCTTGAAATCACTTGACTTTGATTTATGGTCTATTGTTATTGATGGCTATCAACAGCCACCTCGTATAAATGTTGATGGAGTTCTAGTCGAAAAACCTCATAACAGATATACTGAGGAAGAAAAGAAAAAGGCCAGTCTTGACGCACGTGCTATTAACGCTCTATTTTGTGCTTTAGACAGAACTGAATTTAACAGGGTGTCTATCTGCACAATGGCTAATGAAGTGTGGAAGCTTCTTGAAGTCACACATGAAGGCACGACTCAAGTCAAAGAATCAAAAGTCAGCAGACTTACTCAAGAGTATGAGGTATTCAAGATGAAGCCCAACAAAACAGTTACTCAGATGTTCGAAAGATTCTTGGATATTGTAAATCCTTTGTCCTCCCTAGGCAAAGAGAACAGTAACCATGAAAAGATTCGCAAACTCCTGCGAGCACTTACCAAGAACTGGATTCGAAAGGCTACTGCAATCATTGAAGGGAACGACCTCACAACCATGTCCCTCGAAGTACTCATGGGTAAGCTACTCACTCATGAACTGGAGCTACAAGATTTTGAAGAGCCTGCACCAAAGGAGAAGACGATCGCTTTCAAGGCTCAGCACAGAAAAGCTGCTGAAGGTGACCCAGACAGTAGTAAATCTGATGCTGAAGATCAAGCACTCCTAGCAAAGAAATTCAAGAGATTCATGAGACATAAGAAGAGAGCCAAAGAAAACAACAGCAGCAATAACTGGTATCAAGATGATGCTGTCTGCTATGGCTGCAAGAAGAAGGGACACATGAAGAAGGATTGTCCTACAAACTCATCATCAAGCAAGAAGAGCAACAGGTATGAGAAGGGGAACCTGAAGAGATCAATATCACGAAAGTATGCCAATACCAGCATATGGCATGAGAGTGAAGCCAGCGACTCAGAAGACGAACAATCAGAAGATGCTGAAAACGTATGCTTTATGGCATCCGATCAGGTACCTACTGAACCTGTAGTTGATACGTATGATGACTTTACCTTTGAGCAATTAGGAGATGCCTTCAGTGAACTGATAAGTAATTACAGGAAATTGTATAGCAAATATCAGACCTCTAAGAAGGTACTCAAAGAGTACAAAGGAGAAATAAGAAGACTTACCGACCTACTAGCCGAGGTTAGAAATAATGTTAGTGAGTCTGGTGAGCTTTCCTTTATCAAGCTCTTATTATACGAGACTACCAAGTCATCTGAAGAGAAAGACAAAGTTATTGACCAACTGAAAGAAGAACTTTCTAAAGAGAAGAAAAGTCTTCAATGTGCACAAATCAGAATGGAAACACTCACTTCTGATTATACTAAGTTGTATGACACTTCCAAAAGATTGGAAATTAGGTTAGGAAAACAGCCTGAGACTGCTGCTTCCTACCCTAACATGTGTCACTTACCAAAAAATTAGAACATTCCCAAGCCAAACACTGTCAGACCTAACCCTATCAAACCTTTACCCCAAAAGGTTAAGCCCAAACAGGATTATAGGTATGCTTTCTTCTATACTAGAAAACCTAAACCTACCAACCATGCACACCACTCAGCTTTCAACACTCAACATGCACAATATCATTATTGTGGCCTCATTGGTCATATTTTATTTGCATGTAGAATCAGAAAGCTTGTTGATTTAAATATTTATGCTTGGATACCAAAGGCTAATATTTCAGGACCCTATAAGAAATGGGTACCAAAAGTTTCATCTGCAAATTATTTTATAGGTGGAACACCCTTCACATGCTAAAGCAAATGGATCCTCGACAACGGTTGTTCACGGCATATGACCTGTGACGCTAAATTATTTGCAACACTGTCGAAGAAGAAGAAGGAAGGTTATGTTTCCTTTGGTAATAACTTGAAAGGGTATATCATTGGTATCGGTGATGTTGGTAAGTCTTCCTATCCTGTGATTAAGAATGTCTGTCTGGTTACCGAGTTGAAACATAATCTACTCAGCATAAGTCATTTAGCTGATCATGGTTATGGTATCAACTTTGGCAAAGACAAATGTACTATAGTTGATAGCTCAACTGGTAGTACTATCTTTGAAGGTATCAGGGAAGACAACATATATGTTTTCTATTTGTTGGAAGAAACTAAAATTTCAGGTAGATGCTTAATGGCTAAAAGTGATGAGAGTCATCTGTGGCATATGAGACTCGGTCACGCAAATATGGACACAATCTCAAGATTATCTACAAAAAAGTTAGTACGCGGTTTACCGAACATAACACTCACGAAGGATTCGGTATGTAGCCAATGTGAAAAGAACAAAGCTACCAGATCCACATTCAAGTCAGTAAACGCAGTATGTACTACTAGACCTCTACAATTGCTACATATGAACTTATTTGGTCCTAGCAGAGTTGCTAGCCTCGGAGGTAAGCTATATGCTTTTGTAATTGTAGATGATTTCTCTAGATACACGTGGGTATACTTCTTGACATGCAAAAATGATGCATTATCTGAATTTGTTGCCTTTTGCAAGAAAGTACATAATGAAAAATGTTACATGATCACTTGTATTAGAAGCGATCATGGAGGCGAATTTGAGAATGCAGAGTTTGAGCAATTTTGTGACACACACGGTTTTGTACACGAGTTCTCCTGTCCTAGGACTCCACAACAAAATGGAGGTGTAGAACTTAAGAACAGAACTCTATCCGAAATAGTCAGAGTAATGTTAAACCAGTTTAGTCTACCCAAATATTTCTGGCCTGAAGCTGTCAATACAGCTTGTTTTGTTCTCAATAGAGTTCTAATTCGACCCAAATCGAAGAAGACTCCATTTGAGTTATGGTTTGATAGAATTCCATCAGCTTCATATTTTAGAATATTTGGTTGTAAATGCTTTATTCTTAATACAAAAGACAATTTAGAAAAGTTTGACGAAAAGACCGATGAAGGTATATTTTTAGGTTATGCGGCCAAGAGCAAAGGATACAGAGTCTTCAACAAACGAACTATGATCATCGAAGAATCAATCAACGTCACCTATGATGAATTGAATCAAATGACTATCGATGACAATGACGAAGATCTAACTGTACCAATCTCAACACCAGCTGATTCTCAACCAAGATCAGCACTAGCTGATCCTCCTAGAGAAGATCCAGGAACCAGCTACCTCCAGAGTCTGCCGAAAATATTAAAATTTACGGTTGATCATCCAAAGGATTTGGTAATTGGTGACATTACCAAAGGTGTAAGTACTCGTACATCCAGTAGAGATATTGTTTCTAGTGTTGCATTCATTTAACAGATAGAACCCAAAACCATTGATGAAGCATGTAGTGATAATTTTTGGATAGATGCTATGCAAGAGGAATTAAACCAATTTGAACGGAATCAAGTTTGGAAACTTGTTCCCAAGCCTATTGATCATCCGGTCATTGGCACCCGTTGGGTATTCTAAAATAAACTTAATGAGAATGGTTTAGTGACTCATAATAAGGCTCGACTCGTAGCTCAAAGATACAATCAGGAAGAAGGTATCGACTACGATGAGACTTATGCCCCAGTTGCGAGATTAGAATTCATTCGCATGTTATGTGTATTTGCATGTTTTCATAATTTCAAATTATTTCAAATGGATGTCAAGAGTGCATTTTTAAATGGTTTTATAAAAGAAGAAATTTTTGTAGCACAACCTCCAGGTTTTACAGATTTTAAAAACCCTGATCATATTTTCAAGTTGAAAAAAGCTTTATACGGTCTGAAACAAGCCCCTCGTGCTTGGTATGATCGTCTAAGCTCTTTTCTACTTGACAACGGTTTTTCAAAAGGCAAGGTTGACCCTACACTTTTTATTAAGTTCTTTAATGGTAAGCTTTTCTTAATACAAGTCTATGTTGATGATATTATATTTGGATCTACTGATGAATCTCTGTGTCAAGAATTTTCTAAGTGTATGCAGAATGAGTTTGAGATGAGCATGATAGAAGAGCTGAAATTCTTTCTTGGACTGCAAATCAAACAAATTGACAATAGGACGTTCATAAATCATGCCAAGTACACAAAAGATTTGCTAAAGAAGTTTGATCTGGACAATGTCAAACCTATTGGCACTCCAATGGCAACTTCAACAAAACTTGATATTGATGAACAAGGCAAGCCGGTCGACACACGTAAGTATCGAGGTATGATCGGTAGTTTACTTTATTTAACTGCTAGTCGTCCAGATATTATGTTTAGTGTTTGCCTGTATGCACGTTTTCAAGCTAATCCAAAGGAATCACATCTGTGTGCAGTTAAGCGTATATTTCGATACCTTAAGGGCACTTCTTCTGTTGGCTTATTGTATCCCAAAACTAAGTCCTTTGACCTTATTGGTTATTCGGATGCAGATTTTGTCGGATGCAAAGTTGATAGAAAAAGTACCATTGGCACATGTCATTTCTTAGGCAAGGCTTTAGTCTCATGGTTTAGTAAAAAGTAAAATTCTGTAGCCCTATCAACAACAGAGGCTGAGTATATCGTCGCAAGACGTTGTTGTACTCAGATTTTATGGATGAAACAAACCTTGGAAGACTATGATTTATTTTATACACATATTCCCATTTTCTGTGATAACACGAGCACTATTAACTTGACTAAGAATCCAGTATGTCACTCTCGTACTAAACATATCGAGATTCGACATCATTTTCTTAGAGATCATCATCAAAATGGAGATATTGACCTTGTGTACATAGATACTGAGAATCAATTAGCCGACATTTTCACAAAACCTCTAGCAGAAGATTGTTTCAATTATTTACGTAGAGAATTAGAAATTTTGGACGTCAATAATATTAATTAATTTTGTTTTATGATTATATTTTAATACACAAAAACTGTGTTAGAGACAAGCCAATAAAGAGTCTATCTGTCACCACAACTACGGTTGAAGCGAAGCGGTACTTAAGAGTTCTCCGGTGAACCTTCGCCAGCTGGGACAGTACTCCTACAGCTAATCTGAAACAGTCGCTGAGTAATGATATTTAATCAATAAAATAATATTAATTATGTTAATTGAAGGTTAAAATTACTAATCTTTGAATTAAATATTTGAAATGAGCCAATGAAAAAGAAAGTGTTTCAAATCAACCCCAGGCAAATTCGGCCAAAATTCGGCCCGAGTTCGGTTGAAGGTATCAGGTTATATAACCACAACCCGAGAGCCTTTCTTCTTCATTGCTTCTAAACTTCATCAAACAGCAACAGCAGCCGCACGAGAGAGCCCCCTAACCCTAGTTCTTCACCACTCCTTCTCTCCCAATCCACGTGGTGAAATCAATCCAAACTTTGGATTCGTACGGAGTTCGTCATTCTCTACAACATACTCAAATTTTGGGAGGTATAACTTCGTATTTCCCTTCCTTTCAATTTCGTGCTATTTACTTTTACTACACAAATGGCACCCAAGGGATTTAACCCATTCAATAGGAAGAAGACAACCAATCCCAGTGAGGAAGGTTCATCTTCGAATCCACCCACGGATTCCCTCTTTTCGCCAGTCCAATCTAGCGATGGCGCGTTCGACGGGTTTTACTTTCAAACCCTAGATCAAGCCCTACTGTGGTATGGAGATTTTTTTATGAGATCCATATGCACAGGCGCTTCCATCAAGTGGACTGTATTTCCAGAACACCGCCCTTTCTTTGAGGCATTAGGGTTACAATATTTTGTTAAACTTTGTTTTCCCGTAGCAACTAATGCCATTAGACTGTTCTACTGCAACATCATATTAAACACATTTGACGTAAGTACTCGTGTTGGAGGATTAGATATCAATTTCAATGATGTTATCTTAGCAGAAATCCTTGGTATTCCCAACGAAGGTGAACCGCTTGTTGATATCACTGAATTTGATTTCCCCGACGGCACGACACTTACTAGTTTCAAAGCGGAACTCTGTGCACCTGATCGAGTTCGCTCTGGAAAGTTCAAGGCAAACAACTTGAACTTGTTTAATTATGAATTACACCGTATCATTTACTCCACTCTCCTTCTGAAGTCTACTTCAAAGGATGATGTCACGTCTCTTGAATTATCTGCTATGTATCACATTCTTAAGGGGATTTCATTTTCTGCCCCTAAGACCATTATCCAGATGATGGGACGTTGTCGTACAAGAGATAGAAATCTCTCTTATGCGATGATTCTTCCACGCATCTTCCAGCGTTTCGATATTGATTTATCTACTTGTACTCAAGACCCTGAGTCCAAGTTTCTTAAGTTATCTCGTCGCAGTATGACTGCTGCTGCTCCTCCTACTGCTCCTGCTACTGCTCCACCTCCTCCACCTCCTCAGCAGTATGCCATGACATTTGAGGGCATACACCAGCACCTTTCGAATTTGCACGTCTCGATGACAGATATGGCCCGCGAACGTGAGTTCTGCGACGTCACCCATTATCAGGCGATTGTAAATTCTTTAGCTGATATTCGATTTGCCCAGACTGGACATTCAGCCGGTTCTATTCCTAGAGATCCAGCTTTTTCTGGTTACCGCTGTGAGGATGAGGCTGTTCATGCCTACATTCAGCCCGGTAACGCATATGATTGGTACCGTTCTGACCGTGCCCCTCCTCGAGACTATGTCGATGAGTTTTACACTGGCGCTCCTCCTCACCCTTCTGGCGCGGGTACCTCTGCAGCTGGTCCTTCTGGACATGCCGGTCATGCTGATGATGATGATGATGTGGATATGTGATATGTTATCTGATTTTTGACTTAGATATTATCTACTGTATACTTGGAAATGCTCCAACATTCCAAGTTTTTCTTTCTTTCTAGACTTTATTATCAGTATTTCTTTTGAGGACTTGTACTGGATTTATTTTATTGATGTCTTCTGAACATCTTTTTTATCTTTATGAGATTCGTAGTTTATGGTTTACATCAGTTTATTTACTTAGCATCCTTATCTGCTTTAATAACTTCCTGTGAAATAATTCTTTGTTTTATTATAAACTGCCTGAGAACAAATATATGTCCGTGATGTCTTTTAAATTTCTTTACTATTTCTACCATTTATCATGATTATTTTCTTGTGTTTCTTCACTGTTTGTTATTTATGCATTGATTGCGGGGGAGTTTCTCTCTTTTACAATTATTTTGCTAAGTGACAACGGGGGAGAAAAATAAAGATCTAACATTCTTTTAAGAAAATACAGGACATGAATAATTTTTTGATTTTATTTCAAGCTTAAATGTTATATCATTCATAGTTCGTCAATTATCAAAATGGAGGAGATTGTTGGCCCATTGGTCATATGGTCAAACTGATTTTAATAATTGATCAAATTCTGTCTTGATATATGAAGCTAGTCACGATGTATCGGACTCTTGGACATGATCAAGAACATCTATCTACACAGTTCAAGACCGAAGCGATGTTTGCCTGTTCGAATCTGTATTTTTTTGAGCAATGTATTTTTCATTTTATTGAGTCTAAGAATACGTTGTATACCGAGTCGTACTGGCAAATAGGCTATTCCAAAATGTTTTTAAAATGTCCTTAGTTTTGAAAAATATTCTTTTTAACAAAAGCTTCAAAAAGGTTTTTAAAAATCCCAAAAAACTACTTTTAAAATACCTAACCTAACCCTGACAGAACTAGGCCAGAGTTCGGCCAGAGTTCGGTTAGTGGCCGTTTTGATTTTTGAATTCTTCTGAACTTGGTCCTCCCGCAGTTACGAATTTGACCGAGATTTCCTCATAGAGTTCTGCCTGAATTCTGCCAGAATTCTGTCTTTGGAACTCCTATAAATAGAGAAGGATTTCGATCATTTTAACTCACTCATTCACTTTCAATCTTCTCTCTATCTAAAGCTTTCAGTCTTCCAAAGAGTTTTCTCGAGCTTTAAATTTCAGATCCCAAGCCAATTACAATCCTCTAGTCGATTTGCCAGTGCGGTACGGTCTAGAAGTTTCAGAGAGATTGTAATCAGAAGGCTTGATTGAAGAATACCTCTTCACAATTGAAGTTGGACGAGTTTTCGAATCAAAGCTCGCGTTGTAGAAGTTGCAAGGACTTCGTAAGAAAACTTGCGATTTTGCCAATAGTGGATTCAACTGGTAGCAAGAGTTCTACCGACTGGATTAGTCCTCAACAGAGAAAAACCAGTATACATCGCTGTCTTTGCGTTTGCTTTCTTATCTCTGCCTTTACATTATTTAGTTGTGATTAATTATTCTATGATCTTGCTGCTAACAATTTTAATTAGCATATTTTTGCTGCCAACTCTATTCACCCCCCCTCTAGAGCATTGTGCTTTACGATTTCGTTCCTACACATACATGCTAGTTAGTCACAAAGTACTTTAGTATATATATGATGAAAACCCAAATTATCTTGTTTCCTGAATAATAGCTAATCATACACGATGATTGAGTCGTACCAAGTAGATCCCTCAGCCCGATCACATATAGAACATAGTACTTCAACTTCACGTAGTGTAGCGATGATTCCTGTATTTCATATTGCTATGTCACATACAATGATTCATGTTTACTTTATCCGCCTTACCATATTACTATTTTACTTCAGTATATCTCTTTTATTTCCCGTCATATAATAGCTATCATGTTATGAGTAGTGGTTCCCGTGATGTACTTGCTCCAATCGAGATTGGATAACCACATATTTAGGCAAGGACTTAGAAAATTGGTGTACCACTTACTATGGCTCACCTAAGGCAAATCATGACGTAGCTGAGGATTCTGGAGATGAAATAGCTGATGTACAATCAGAGGATGCTTAGATTAGTACAGTTTTACTTTCTGTCTTTTAGATTTTCATTTCCAGAACATTTGCTGAGTTGTAATAATTTGAGGATGATTGTTTTGACTATCAGATTTATACTCTGCGGATTTACCTTTCCATTTTATATCTTCCTACTAGTATTTATGATTGAGTTAGATTTTGTTATCATGATTGTGTTATATTTCTGAACTGAGTTTGGATATATTTGAGGATTGACAGCTTACTACCGCCGACTCTGCGGCGTAGGCTGGGTGTGCTTTCACTATTCGTGCTCGAACTTTAGGGTGCGAATCGTGACACATTTTTTATAGTGGCCCATGCAGGTCCATCTTTGCAATTAGTACAATGTCATAGTGGTACTTAGGACTAGAGTATCACTATGAGCCTGCAACAAAATTGATAGGAAAAGGAATTACATAGTAAAGCTTAATCACAAAATAGAAATTCTATTCTAATTTGAATTCGAATATTTTAAACAATTCTGACTAATTTCTATCTTGAATTGCTATGCTTCTTGAATAATCTTGTCTGTATTATACCTAGGATATCTATTGATTCTATCCTATCTTAATTTTCCAGAATGCCTTCGAAGATCCGATCTCATGGCTTAGGAGCAGCTGCAGCTTTTGAGCGCTCAGGATGGTCATCCTCTGGATCTTCTAAGAAGAGAGCGACAGAGACTCTCCCTCCACCCCCTGATATGCCTACAGTTCAGGAGGTAGCATCAGCTGCATCGGAGAGTCTTCTTCCTCCTCCATCTCAGCGAGGGACACGAGTATCTTTATTCTCTAAGAGTGTGCCTGCTGACAGCGCACAATTTTTTGGCTTCCTCTGTGAGATGATGGAGTCTCAGCATATTCAGGCCGAGTCCCAACGTATTCAGGTTGAGGCTCAGAGGGAGCAGAATGCTGCTATGCAGGATAGTATTAAGAAGGTGCATGAGCTAGCCCTTGTTCCTTTTGAGAGATCTGCTCCTACATCCCAGCCATAGCAGACTCAGCAGCAGCAGTCCTCTACCCCGAAGGACGGTGATATTATGGACTTCAAGAAGATGAATCCTCAGACCTTCAAGGGTATTGAGGGAATCTTGTACGCTGATACGTGGCTTGAAGACATCGAGCATATTACAAGGCTTGCTAAGATCCCCAAGGAGCTGCAGATTGAGGTCGTTGGTCTTCAGCTTCAGGACATTGCCCGCACTTGGTTCTGAATCGAGCCTCGAATAGTTCTAGATCTGGCTTAGTACAAGTTCAAGAGCCTCTTTAAGAAGAAGTTCTACCCGAAGATTGCAGAAGGAGCTCTGGAGGAGCAATTCCAGAATTTGGTCCAGGGCAGGCTTTCGGTGTATGAGTATGCTGCAAAATTCGGCAGGCTGAGCCGATTTGCAGACTATATGGTCCAGGACCCGAAAATCAAGGCACACAGATTCTGTCGCGACTTGTCCAAAGATATTTGAGTTCATATCTCCTCAAGTAAAATTACTTATACTAGGATTTTAGCAGAGGCATAGAGGATTGAGGAGGATCTTGATCTTAGGACCAAAAGGGACCGAGACACATTTGGGAGGAATCATAACCCTGGACCGACGAAGCATCCTCAGTTTCAGCAAAAGACTTTCCAGCTGCAGCAGTCAGCTATAGCTCCTAGTCAGCAGCAGAAGAAGCAGATGTATCCAGCAGCTACCTGTAACTAGTACACTAAGTCGGGACACACTTAGAATCACTGTAGGAAGAGGCTGGTTTATGTTTGTACTGTGGATCGAGTACCCACCAGCTGAAGGACTGTCCCATGCATCGTTCTACTCCTGGGGGGCTCCTACCCTGCCAGCTAGGCCTCCTGTGGTGCAACAGCAAAGAGGACCTCTTCCCACTCAGCAGCAGCATTTTGCCCAACATCAGCAGAGGAAAGCATCTCAGAAGGACAAGGCCTTCGCTATGACTACTATTGAGGAGGCCGAGCCACCAGGAGATGTGATTGCATGTTCTATCCTTTTAGATTCCTATCCAGCTATTGCTTTATTTGATTCAGGAGCTACACATAGTTTCAAATCTTTAGCATTTGTTTTCAAACATAGTATTATAGTATCACCTCTAGATGTAAACTACAAGATCATGACTGGCGGAGGAATTTTTTAGTGAAAGATCTCTGCGTCCAGCATCGTATAAACCTGGGTAGAAGGGAATTATGTGCAGATATACTCGTAATGCCACTTCCGAGTTTCCATATCGTACTTGGGATAGATTGGTTGAGTAGCAATTATGCTTCTATTGATTGTCGTCGAGGATGATTCAGTCCTCGGAAGAGCCTATGTTTGAATTTTCTAGAGGAACATTGGAGCCGAAGCATGATATTCTGTGTGTAGCTATGACTGAAGACAAGGGGTTGCCTCACCCACTCATTGTGGAATTCTTTGATGTTTTTCAGAAGAACTGTCAGTATTGCCGTCTGATAGAGATGTTGAATTCTCTATAGACCTAGTTTCGGGAGCTGAACCGACAGCTAGAAATGTCTATAGAGTTAATATACTTGGGTCGGTGGAGCTGAAGAAATAGTTGGATGAATTGCTTGAAAGGGGATTCATCAGATCGAGTTCATCACCCTGGGGAGTTTCAGAATTATTTATGTCGAAGAAGGATGGATTAGTGCGTATGTGCATTGACTTCAGGGTCTTGAACAACCTTACTATCAAGAATAAATACCCACTGCCGAGGATCGATGACTTTTGATCAGATAAGCGGTGCCAAGGTATTTTCAAAGATAGATTTGAGGTCTGGCTATCATCAGGTGAGAGTGAAGAAGGAAGATATCCAGCAAACTGCATTTCGGATGAAGTTTATGAGTTCTTGTTGATGCCATTTGGGTTGACCAATGTACCTATTATTTTTATAAACTTGATGAATAAGGTATTCCACCAATACCTCGACAAGTTCGTTGTGGTGTTCATTGACGACATCCCGATACACTCGAAGACCCCTGAGGAGCATAAATAGCACTTGATGATCATGTTAGATACTCTCCGGAAGGAACATCTCTATAGAAAACTCTCCAAATATGAGTTTTTCCTGGATAAAATGGAGTTTCTCGGACAAGTGGTGACTGGTGAAGATATTTCAGTAGATCCAAAGAAGATTGCTGTTGTTGAGGCTTGGAGCACTCCGAGTTCAGTAGCTGAGATTTGGAGCTCCGTAGGATTAGCTGGATACTACAAAAAGTTTGTAAACGATTTCTCCCATATCACAGAGCCGATGACTAGGCTTACGCGGAAGGACGTGGAGTTTATTTGGTCTGATGACTGCCAGACAGTTTTTGATGAACTGAAGAAGAGATTGACCTGGGCACCCATTCTTGCTTTGCCATCAGGGACTGGAGGTTTTATTATATACAGTGATCACTACAATAAAAATGCCTATTAATAACGCTCGACAAAATGTATTGATGACGCCTGATACCTAAGCGTTATCAAAGTTCGAAATACCTTCTCTATGATGGTTTGGGCTAATTCTGGACTTTTTATAATGTTTATAAAACAAAATGTTATTAATATTTTAGAGTGGTAGCAAACTTGCAATATTTTTTAAGTTCAATTTTTGGCAAAATCCTTGCTACACTCCGCGCTTCAACACAAATTTCCCTCTCCCCCAAAACCATTCTGGTCTTCTTCTTCTCCTCCTTTATTCTCTCTCCTCTCTCCCAACTCCAAAATCCTAACCATAGATCCAAAACCCTAACTCTAGTTCAGCAACACCCTCCTTTCCTCTTCTTCTTCTCCTTCCTTTCCCCTAACTCCAAAACCATAACCTTAGATCCAAAACTCTAAACCTAGTTAGTAAGGGAGGAGGAGATGGGGAGGGTGCTGGAGGCCCAACCCTTTCCATCTTCGACAGAGGAGACCAGTCCACAGTCGACAAGATTCGTCCCCTTTTCGCCTCCACCATGGTCGGCCTTGTCGAGGGCTTCGTCGACTTCGTCACATGGAGAGAGCGCCGCCGTCAACAAGACCAATCGAAGGGTTGATTCAGAACTCTTGTATCTTTTATTCAAGCATCATCTTCTAACTTTTGTATCTTTTATTCTTATATTTACTTATTTATTCAAGAGAGAGAGGAAGTTCAGGGATGTGATAGCTCAGTGATGCATTGGTGGTGGCGATGGTAGGAAAGTTGGATCGTGGACATAGCACTACTTCTTGGCTCTAGTACCTCATGGTTCCTTTTTTTCTTCTTCTTCAATCTGTACCATCCTTCTTGTGTTCGATAAAATGCACATGCCATGCATTTTTTTCTTTGGGATTATTTTTCTACATGCCATGTTTTTTTCTACTGGCCTTCTTTTTTTGTTTGAGGAAACATCTATTTTGTTGAATGAAAAGTGGATTTAAAAGTCAGAGTAGCTGTGTAAATAATCCAGACCCGGGTGCTTGGTTGCCCTCATATTATTGGTTACTACTTTTCTTCTTCGTTAGCTAGTGACAGTAGCTAAGAATATTCTGAATCTCCTTCAACATTTTGTTGTGAACGTTGAGGTTTTTTTACTAATTTTTTTTATCTAACTGATTGAAATTGTTGTGTGCTTTTTATGCTTAAATAATGACAATATTTGCCCATCTTTCTCTATATGCTATATATCAAACATTAAAAAGACATTAGCTATGAAACTGCAATCCAAATTAGAAACCAATTTTTAGTATCTTTTAGCAAATGTTTAGACATATCACATTATTGTCGATACTATTCTCCAGAATGCTGAGTGCCCATCCTTGAGTATCTTATTAAATTTATCTATGATCAGTGTTGAGTATGGTAGTGTAGATTGTCTGGCTAATGGTGTTATGTTATTGATACAGGTGGACTAATTATGTACTTTTTGCCACAAAATTGTGTACTTTTTTTGCCATGAGACATAACTCATCGACTGGCTATGTGGTTATTTTATTAATTTGAAATTTTAATAGTAAACTTGTTTATTCTTGCAGTCTTCAAATCACACAAATCGATAACGGAAACATAAAACCACAAATGTTGCAAAGCAAGAGGACAGTGAGAATGAGAAGTACGACATGAACAAGATATTGGAGGATATCCAGTACTTGGGTAAATGCCACCATCTTAACTTCATTTTTCTCAATTTGTAATCCCTTTATATAATTCGTGTTTTGACAATTATCATATTTACATATTTCTCTTGCCTAACTAGTTCTCAGTGAACTTATGAGAAAGCTCATTTGACATATTGGTCCTTTTGTTGAAACAAGTGTTTTCCCTTATCACTAAGAAATGTTTAAAATATGAGAAATGATATATATGAGAAACCAAATGAGGTTTCTCATCCTTTTGTTGAAACAAGTGTTTTTCCTTATTTTATATTTTTGCTGAATGCTTTCTCTATTTAATTTTGTCTATCAGGTTTTGGTTGAAAAAATGGGACTTCCTGCTGGGTGTAAACCTTCATGTTTGGAATCTGGCCAAATATTGCATAAGTTAAAATATCCTGTACTTATTAGTCATTATAGTTATTAGAGTACTAATACCAATAGATCAATGAGAATGCAAGTGTTATATTTTCGTTATTAAATTGCAGGGTACTGTCAATGGTAGAATAAAACTGCACAAAGGATTGCGACTCTAGAGTTTGATCGCATTCGTAAGTCAATGGGAGTTATATTGTAAAATCACAATCAGGAAGTAACTCCTTACTTGTAAAGGTACTTTCTGACCCCTCCATTTCCTCTTAATTACTATTTGAATAATTACCAATTTACTTTCCTACCTTTTTGGAACTGTAGGAGTAATATTTGGCAACATGGTGGTGTATTTTTTAATCAAGTAGATCCATTAATGCTTTAACTTTGGTTGGAATAGAGGCAATCCTATCTTGCTGTATTAAAAACGGACATACTCGACAAATCTGGTTTTATAGCAGGTGACCACTTAACCGACGCTTGTTGTCCTTATTAGTTTTCTTGGCAGGTCATGTGTAGTGTAGTGTCTTGTTGCATCTAATTTTATTGGTTTGCAATGTTTGTAACTTTTCCCTATATTTAAAAGATATCCATAGTTCACGACACCTTATCATGGTCATGCATCTACTGTTCAATGCCAACGAGTCTTCTTAATCTGGTTTCCTCTTATTTCGACTTTGGCTTATTTTATAGTGGAACCATATAACAAATAGAGTTTGGTGGCAAGATTTTCCTTGTAGAAAAGCTCCAGATTAGTCATCCTATTTTTGTACAGTTTAAGATTCAAAATCTGATTTTGCAGCACATCTAACTAGCTTTATTGCATATCTTATCAGTGATGTACCCAGCCAAGCATACTGGATCGAGTTGGCAAAGTTGATTTTGGAATTATTACATGCCATTTGGTCGCTTCAATACCTGGGATGCACATACAAAGTTCTTGTTATGCCAAAACTAACTATTTCTTACCTGTAAGTGGTTGTATGTTCTCTATAATCATAATTTTTTGTCTTTCAAGTATTTGCTATAAGTGACCAATTGATCCTGCATATGAAATTTTTAGCTCTTCCCATACATTATACAACTCATGGGAGTCTGCTCAACCTGGATGAAGGTCCCCCAAACAACCACCTAAATTCTCTTGTGTTTATGTCTCTTTATATAATTTTCTGAAGCTATTTCAATTTTTCTATAAAATTCTAAAGATGTATTTTTGGCCTTCTTTATGTTTTTTTTCCATTCTTGCATAAAAAGGAAATAATAAGATGTAATGAAGTAAAAGTTGTTGAACCTTGTTATATGGGACACCAATGTAAAGTTTCATTTTTTGCATTATATTACAAAGTATATTGAACCTTGTTTTTATCCTTTTCAGGGTTTTGCTACATGTTCTGTGGACAATTTTGTTGTGGCCAAGTTTTGATATGGACAATTTTGGTTGTTGTAAATATATATATATATATATATATATATATATATATATATATATATATATATATATATATATATATATTTGGATATTCTATTTTGAGAATGTAATGAAGATATTGATATGTACTCAATTTTGAGAAATGTAATAAAGATGGTGATATATAATGTTAAGTTTTTGGAATGTAATATATAATGTGCAGTATAGAGCGTTATAAATTTGCTAATTTGAGTAGTATAAAGTGTTATAAATGTGCTGCATTGAGCCTATACATATTATCTATTCATAGCATTTTAAAAATGTCCTGAATTGTGCATTATATATTAACTATTCATAACGCTTTTATAGAAACTATCCATGACGGTTTTTTATAACGCTTTTTAAAAATATTTATAACACCCGTTTTCATAACGCTTGCTTTGGAAAAAAATGTCATGGTTTGTCATTAATGACATTTTTTACCGTCATTAAAAGGGTTTTTTGTTGTTGTAGTAGATGCCTCAGGAAAGGGTTTAGATTGTGTGTTAGAACAGAACAAGAAGGTTATTGCTTATGCTTCATGACAACTACAAATACATGAGCAAAATTATCCCACTCATGGCTTAGAGCTTGCAGCAGTGATCTTTGCTCTAAAGTTGTGGAAATACTACCTCTATGGTGAACATGTAAAAATATTCACAGACCACGAAAGTCTGAAGTATGTATTCACCCAGAAGGAATTGAATATTGTTTGCCATAAAAAAAATCAAAGACAGGTATTACAGAATACTGAAATTGATTGCAAACTCGCTTGTATAAAGAAAAGCCTAGAAAGAAATCCTAGGAAACAATCTAAGTACAATTATTTAGTTTTGATTCTGGGGGTGATGGTAGAAGCTCAGAAAAGTGTTATCAACTCTGCCTTACTCCTTGGACTATCTAACACAGTCCTTAGCTCTTGAAGAAATTGCTTTTCGAAGGTTGCCAGCCTTTTGCAGGGGTGTGGCACCCTGCTATTTATAGTGGTTGAGACGCATAGATGGCATGTGTCCACGTGGCTAATTAGCACGTGAAGACCCGCTCTTTGGCCGCCATCTGTCGATTTGTTGGGATTTTGTTACAGCAAATCTGGGTAGTTAAGACTTGGTCAGCCTGCCACGCGTCCTGTCGTAGGAATCATTTTGAGCCGTATGAGTGTCTCAGTTTTCGACCATATGGGGCTGCATGAGACTCATGCGGCTTAAGTCGCAAACTTCCTTCTCCCGCATACAGCTTAAGGATTTAAGCCACTTAGATTCTGTATTTTGGCCGCATAAAGCTTATGCGGCTTGGGTCACAGTCGCCCTTGGCCGCATGAAGTTTGGAGATATTGGTGCCGCATATGTTTGAGCCGCATAAGGTTTATGCGGTTTAGGTGACACTCTTTCTGGCCGCATAAAAATGTGTAAACCCTATTTTTGGTGACGTCTCACGTCTTATCTTTTTGTCAATGTGTCCGAGCTGTCGTTTTTGTCAGTTTTTGTCAGTTTTTGACAGAACTTGTCAGCTTTATCAGACGAACTGATCCTCTTGGCCGCATATCTTTCTTCTTCAGTGGATTATCGACGTGCCGCATAAGGCATTGAATCTGTCATGCAGCTTTCCTTTATGCGGACCTGTTTGGCCTAAAGTACATATGCGGTAATTTATGATCCGTATGAACCCTAGATTTTCCATGCTTCTACAATACCGCCTTCAAAGTTTTCAAATTGCAAATTTGGAATACTTTGAATAAGAAGCATGTAGATATGTCAAGCCACAGGGAGTCTTCAAGTCGTAGGGAATTTTGAGCCGCAGAGAGATCTCGAGTCGCAGGAAAATCTTGAGCCGCAGGGAGACCCCATCAGCCTGCCAGCTGTCACTGCTGTATTTAATTTTCTTGATTCGGTTGTGGATCTCTTTTCGAGATAAAGTCGACGGTTACTAGGGATAAAGTCTCCAAACGTCAACATTATCTTTAATGATCTCGAGAATCGAAGAGTCGTTCTTCAAGATGAACCCGACGGTTACTTAAGGATAAAGTCCCCAAACGTTATTATTATCTTAAATGATCTTGAGAACCAAAGAGGCACTTTTCAGCTACTCTATAAATAGAGGTCATTTGGAGAGAGATTTTCCTCTTTCACCTTCTTCTCCTTCGACTTTATCATACTTTCTGCTATGGCTCCAAAAGCTTCCAAGTCGACTGGTGCGACGGCCAAAGGGAGGGGACCTGCCTCTCTGTCGAGAGCGGCAGACGCTCCTTCCATTCATACCGACGTGCAACCCTCTCTCAAGTGTAAGGACGGTGGGAAGATGACGACTAAGATTTTGAATGGCCATGTCGCATATTTCATGCGCGAGCTTGTCATATACTGCCTCTGTGCTTTAAGCCTGGTCGATGCATGTCCTATCTCATTTGGACCGCATGTGTTCTGTATGATAGGGCCGTATGGGCTGGGCCGCATAACTGCTGCTCATTTTAAATTTGAACCGCATAAGTGCCTCAAGATCGATCCGCATAAACACCTCATGTCTGAGACGCATAAGCCTCATGATTGAGCCACATGAGCACTTTTATGATCGGACTGCATGAAGACTGTATGACTGGTCCGCATAATTGCCTTGTGACGGAGCTGTATGAGTACCTTATGACTGGGTTGCATGAGTATTTCATGACTGAGCCGCATAAATGCCTTATAATTGAGCTGCATAAACACTTCATGACTGAGCCGCATAAGTGCTTTACGACTTTGAGCTGTATGAGTACTTCATGAAGCCGGCCTCATGACTTTGGGCCGCATGAGTTTTGTTTTGGCTGTGCCGCATAACTGGCTAGGCCGCATAACTACAAAAGACATAGTTCTTTGTTTTTTAGTACTAAGTCCATTTTTTTCTATGTTTTTATAGGGATATGGCTAGCAAACTTCTACAGGATCGGTGTCGGCGATAGAGTGAAAATACATCATTCTGACACATACATTAGATAGCTCAAAACTCCTCATGCTTTGGAAGAGTTTTCCCTACGCTATTTTGGCATACACATCAAACAACTCGGGACTCTTCATGATTCAGAAAAGTTTTTTCCAGGTGGTAGGAAGGGCCTTTATACCTCGGAGAGTTGGACGATGGTCAGGCGTCGTTATGAACGTCCTGCCTTCACGGCTCTCCAAGTAGGTAAAACTACCATCAGGGATGATGTTTTGAAGGTACGGCCCTTCGGGGGAGCGGGGCTAAGGCATCTGTAATACGGATTGGAGGATAGCATGCTATATTTGTCCTCCTCCAGGCAGCTCCTTGGGGATTCAACAGCCTTGTTTGTTTCTCAGCAGTAAAACATGACTTCTTTCTAGGGCCACGAAACTGCTTTTTGATGAAGACGAAGTGCTGTCAAACTAGCCAAACTATGTATTGCTAGATTTTTCTTTCTTTGTTTTCTGCTCTCGATGTAGTCCTATAATGCAACTGATTTTGAATAAGCAGAGTATGTTCACTCCATTTTTGTGGTGCTTGTACTAGAGAGCATAATACAACATTTGTGTTTGATAACGGACACCCCACTGGGGGATTTTTGTGGACCTATTGCCCTTTTGTGCAACTGGAAATACGAGCAAATAGATTTGAATGATATTTTATGGACCTACTACTCTTTGGTACACCAATGGTGCGAGTAATATATTAGGATAATTTTTATGTACTTATTACTTTTTTTGTGTACTGGCGATACGAGTACTGATAATAAGTGGATTTACTCAGAGGTAACGAGGACGTGGTAAATATGGGCCTAAAGTAGAGCATCCCTAGTCAGAGGTAATAAAGATGTGGTAGGAGTGGGCCAAATGGGGATACACAGAACAACTCAGAGGTACTATCAACGTGAAAGTTTTATGTATTTGGGTGATTTGTTTATGATGGACGGGAAAACAACTTAGAGGTAATATGAACATGGTTATTTTTTTTCCGTTGGAGAATTTGGTGGATCTATTACCCTTTTTGTGCACTGATGGTACGGGTAATAGATTAGGATAAGTTTTATGGACCTATTACCCTTTTACGCATTGGTGGTACGGGTAATAGATTTTGAGGCAAACTCTTGGTGGACGAAGTTTATAGATATGACCAGGAGATGAGATATGAATCGAATCGAAGCAGTCAGAGAGCAAGTTCAGTGGTACCTGAGGGTATATAACTCGACAATCTGGGAGATTTGAGGTCAGAGTATAAGTTCAGCAATACGAGAGGGTACATAACTCATACTCTGAGAGATAATTGGAAGATTTCGTTTAGACATAATATTTATTGACGAACTTGCCGTTGATGGGCATCATGAGCAAGTCTCCATTTTGTTTTGCGAGACGGTACGTGCCGTTAGAGAATATGGTCTCGATGATGAATGGACCCTCCCATTTAGGCTAGAATTTGCCGGGGGTCTTGTGAGTCATGACCATTGGTCTGTGAATGGCCAAGACGAGATCGTCGACTTGGAATATTCTCTGTTTGACTTTCTTGTTGAAAGCCCGAGAGATGCGCGCTTGGTAGAGCTCTATACTTTGTTGAGCTTGTAAACGCTTCTTATCTAATGCTTCCAACTCTTGTAGCCGTCGACGGTAGTTATCTTTCGACGTTAACCGGTAAGTGAGGGCCACTCGAAGTGAGGGGATCTGAGTCTCCAGTGGGAGGACTGCCTCGCTTCTGAAACTAAGGAGAACGGTGTATTTCCTATAGCCGTCCGAATTGTGGTCCGATACGCCTATAAGCACTCGCCAAGCTTTTTATTTCAGTCGCGTTTGTTTGAAGACACGAACCTTTTTGAGGAGCTTGATTATGCTTTTATTGAAAGCTTCAGCCAAACCGTTAGCCGATGGGTTATATGGTGTCGAGGCCATGTTCTGAATCCGATTCTTGTCACAAAATCGATAGAAAGTGTGGTTTGCGAACTGCGGACCATTTTCGTAAATAATCCTCCGTGGCAGTCCAAAACGGTAGATGATGTGATATTTTATAAAGCTAATCACGTTCGATGTCTTAACCTCTTCCAGCGGAATAGCTTTCGCCCATTTGGAGAAGTAATCGGTGATTGCAAGTATGAACCGATGCCCTCTAGACGACGGCGGGGTAATTGGCCCAATGATGTCCATTTCCCATGCTTCAAATGGCCAAGAGGCTACTGTCGGGTGCAAGAATTCAGATGGCATATGTATAAATTCTGCAAGGATCTGGCAAGCCTTGCACTTCTTTGCATAATCAACTGCATCTGCTACCATTGTGGGCCAGCAGTAACCTATCCGGCGGAGACGATCTTACAATTTTAGGCCAGGTTGTTGAGCCCTACAAGTGCCGTCATGAGCTTCGTGTAAAGCTTCTTTGGCTTCTGCATTTGACATGCATCTTAATAGTAGCCCATTGTAGGATCGTCGATATAACATTTTTGTCTCCATATCATAGAAGAATCTGAAGGAGCGTCTTCTGATTGAAGTTGCTTCCTTCACGTTCTCTGGCAGAATTCTATAGACTACAAAGTCGATGAGCGGGTGTCTCCAGTCTTGTATGTCGTTGGTTATCTGGACGGAGTAACTCGTACCCAGTTGAAGATTATTCCTGGGACAGACCAGTTTATGGCCTATAATGTCGACTAGATGGTGAGTATTATTTGGAAGTGCCAAGGAAGCGGCGAGACCTACTAGGGCATTGGCGAGACCTACTATAATGGCGATTGCTGTCTGATAATAGGGAATCATGTCCTCATTACGAACCTCGTATGAACCTCGAATCTGGTTAACAACCAACTGTGAGTCACCATATGCTTCCAAGTACTTGATCCCCACTTCTTTTGCGAGTTGGAGTCCGATGAGCAGAGCATTATATTCGGCTACGTTGTTTGAACAGGGTTCTATGAGAGAATATGCCCGATTGACCACCAATCCAGAAGAGGAAATTAATACTACCCCGACTCCAGTGACGATATTATCTTGTGGCCCCGTTCTTGAAGAACCGTCAAAGAACATTCGCCAAATAGCGTCATACGAAGTCATGTTCGAGGCGACGACTTCGTCAGGAATTTCTTCATAGATTCTGGCTATTTCTGAGCCTGGATGGGTTGCTAGGAAGTCAGTCAGGGCTTGACCTTTGATAGCCTTCTATTGAACAAAACCATGTCGTATGGGGATAATAGTATCGCCTAGGTGGCTAGACGAGAACTGAGTGCACCGGGCTTGGTCATGAGAACCCTGAGAGGATTAACTCATGAAATAACATGGATGGTCTGCCCTGTGACATAGTATCATGTTTTCTGAATGGCGAATACTAGGACAAGGCATTCCTTCTCCACAGTGGTGTACCTATGTTCCGGTCCTACCATTATCCGGCTGAGATAGTAAATATCTTGTTCATGTCCCGCATCATTATTCAGTGCTAGCAGAGCACCGAGGGAGTGTTCCATCGCACGTACATAGAGTAGGAAGGGCTTTCCGACGACCAGGGCTACCAGAACTGGCGGATTCGTCAGGTACTCCTTAATATCATCGAAGGCACGCTGACATTCCTCGTTCCATACGAAAGAGACACCTTTCCTCATGAGTTGAGTGAAGGGTTGACATTGCCCTGAGAGGTTAGATATAAACCTCCTGATATAGGCTAGTCTTCTCTGAAGGCCGCAAAGTTCACAGAGGTTCCTTGGTGGACTCATCTCCAAGATTGCTTTTGTTTTGTCGGGATCTACGTGAATGCCCCGGGAAGTAATGACAAAGCCCAAGAACTTTCTGCTGGGCACCCCCAGGAAAGACTTGGTAGGATTCATCTTCAGATTGTGCGCTAGCATGAGGTCGAACACTGTTCTTAAATCATGTACGTGATCATTTTTTGAGCGACTTTTGACGACAATGTCGTCAACGTAACACTCCACCATCTTGCGCAAATGATCTCTGAAGATGACACTCATAGCCCGTTGATATATAGCACCGACGTTCTTCAGGCCAAAGGGCATGACCGTATAACAATATACGTCGATCGGTGTTCAGAATAATGTATGCTTCTCGTCATCAGGAGACATCTTGATTTGATTGTATCCTAAAAATCCACCCATAAAGGACATGCGCTCGAAGCCACACGTATTATCGATCATTATATCAGTGATCGAAAGAGGAAATTCATCCTTAGGGCATCTCGCATTCAGATTGTGAAAATCGATACAAATTTGAATATTTTTGCTCTTCTTGATGATTGGTACTACGTTGGCTACCTAGTCTAGGTGCTGCTCTTCGCGGATGAAACTGCTAGCTATAAGCTTGTTTACTTCCGCTTCAATAGAATTCAGGATGTCTGGACGAAACCGTCGCTGCTGTTATTTTACTGGTTTTGCGTCCGGATAAATGTCGAGCTTATGAAGCGCGATCTCGAGGTTTAGCCCTGGCATGTCTTCATAGCTCCAGGCAAAGACGTTGATGTATTCTCTGATGAGTTGTAACAATGACTCCCTCTCGCCGTCTGTCAGGCTTTTACTGACGAAGATTGGCTTTGAAGAGGATTCATCGACGAGGTTAACTTGTATAACCTCGTCCTCAGTGGGAGGATCACGAAGTTCAAAGCATCTCTCCTATTGCGCGTCTAGTTGCTGGACCCACGGCTCCAACTCAAGTGGTTCAAGTAGATCTTCGTCTTCCTCTTCGATATCAGCGGATGTCATGCTGACATATATAATGTCTGTCTAAATATATCTCCAATACTGCTATCGGAGTCGTAAATGGGTGACTCGGACGAATGAGAGTGCCACTCGCATTCTTCATCAAAACTTTCGGGCGTTGTTGGTGGTGTAACATACCCGAGGCCGTGTCTGGATTTATGATAATAGTCATGAGGTTTCCCTGCCGGTGCCAACGGCTGTAGAGGCAATTGCCGACCACTACCGTGATTCAGACCCGAGGTAGCCTCCATGTTGTACCCCTTCTTTCTCATGAAGTACTTGGCTTGAGGACTATACAGGTAGGGCGGTAATCTTCCAGCGTCGGGTCCAAGATTGGACTCTTGTGGCGTGAAAGATTGAGAACCTTCTTTTCGACCAAAGAAGATCGTGTGATCCCATTATCTTCTGTCTGGGACCAGGAAGTGAGCGCCTTTAGTGGGAGCAAGTTGATTTGGGGTATGGACGGTTGTTACCCATGTGTACAGGCTAACGTCTAGACAGTCCCGTACAGCATACATTAGATTAGGCTTATCATACTCAAAATAGTCTACCGGCAACCTCTTATTGATGAAATAAGGAATTTTGTCCACAGGTATTACATCATCAGGAGAGGGGCTATCCACCTGTGTAACCAAGTATTTGGCGAGTTCTACGTCATCTTCGGCTACCCCCTGCAAGCTTAGAGGTCGGAATGATGTTTTGGGCAACTTGACCACCAAGGATTCAGCTTGAGGTATTGACTTGCCTGAGAGTGTTGGATCGACACTTGGTTGTCGGCCCGTCTTGGGAAGACGGATGACCATTGGCTCGGTAGAGGACTTTGTGTCTTCCGGTTGCCTTTGAGTGGATTTTGGCAATCAGATCACCATCGGCGTTACAGAGGGCCTCGCATCTTCTTGTTGCCTTTGATTGGATTTAGGCAGTCGGATCACCATCGGTCCTATGACAAGTTTTGGCTCCTGGCTGGATCTAGGGAGCTGGATGACCATGGGTTCCAACTGTGTACGTAAGGCAGGAGAACCGAGCACCTCTTTATGCAAGGTTGCGACGAGGGGTGCGGCCTTGCCCGGTTTGCGGGTCTGGAGACAAATTCTCAAGGGTTCTTCTGGCCCTGTGATGGCCTCTAGTTCGTCAGTTATATGTTTCCTGGATACATCATATAGACAAGCCTCCGAAGAATAATAAGATTCAACCCCTTTGAAGGGATCGATGTCGACCAATTTAGTTTTTACGACGTCGTGCTTACTGACATATTTGAAACACTGGTGAAGGGTGGATGACATGATCATATAGTCATGTTGTCACGATCTGCTTCCCAAATTGTTGGGCCGGGCCGAGTCATGTCCAGCCTACGCTTGAGATAAAGCGTAGTAAGCTGTTCTAAAGACAAATAAGATAAGACCAAAATGTGCTAACAGTTCTATATGTAATAATGAGTCAGAAATATATCCAAACACAAAATTATCTCGTATATAAATATGTTTCGAGTACATGGCCAAAATATAAAACTGGATACAGGTCCAGTTTATAAAATACATAGGCTAAAACATGACTATTCTCAAAAGTCCCAAGTAAATCAACAAACTAGACGAGTTTCCCCGTAGGTACATCCTCATAACATAAAGACTGATCCTCAGCAGCAGCTCCATAATAGAAATTGCATAGCAACTCCTCCTCGGTAAGTATACCTACAACGTTATCCTGTCAGGACGGGAGCAAGTACTGATTCTAACAAACTAAATATACAAAACATGAAATGAACATAAGTGTAGGAATCATGGCATATCATAATCTATCATGGCATCATATGTTTGTTTTAAAGTTTAAAACTGTAGCAGGTGAGTGATAAGTCAATAGGTAAAATAGAATGTACAGTGGTACATATCAATTTTCTGAAGGGTACATACGTACACTTAACGACATCGGTGTATATCCATACACAAACGCGGGATCAGACATACGACAAAGTTACATATAGAATATAACAGTGCTCGGTAAATACATACGGAGAAGGGGGGCATGATCACGTACTCTACTAACAGTTTTCCCTTAACCCGTTTTATAACATGTGAGTGATACGAGAACAGTATAAAGCATGGTGGATACTGAGGGCAGTATGAAGCATATAAAATATGGTGATATACGACTTGCAGTTTAGATATTAACATGGTTTATACATAATTTATTATATGCTATAAATAAAGTTTGTAGAGGTACTTACCTCTAGCAAGGCAAGGTCGTGAAGGAAATGCTATAGATGTCTGGTGACTCGTCACTGTAGAAATAATACATAAACTTAGTTTTTATACTAAGTTAAACACTAAGACACTAGTTGTGCGACACGACTTTCTAACTGGACACCTAGCCAAATGGTAAACTTTAGCATATGAGACCAATATGGGGTGATACAATACCTAAATTAAATTTCTAGGGCCTTTACACTATGGTAGTGTGAGGTCCAATACTACAATATCCCAAAATCATACAATACATCATAAGTCGTAATTATTCAATAATTAAATCAGACTGTACACGTATTCCATTAAGATAGACAAAAAACTTAATTATATATAAAATAAAGTACAAAAATGATCCTTGTTAATTATAGAAATTTATACTAATTTTCTGGAATTTATAAACCCTCGTAGATATTTATTAAAAATAAGCAAACATAAGTACTTTAAAAATGAGCTCTATTTTCCTATTTTTATAAAATGCCAAAAGTACTAATTAAATGTTGGAAAGATTATATTAAATTAGCTAAATTAACATAGTATTTAATTAAAAAAATTTCCATATTTTTATAGAATTAAAGTACATATAAAAATTCAAAAACAGAAAGTAACAATTTCTGAAAAATAATTAATCAATTATTTACTATTTTATCCACGTATACAAAATTGAACCGAAGTCCAGATACGGGACCCAAGGCCATGAATCAAGTCCAATATGACTTGTACAGACTTTGAATGTATTTAGACACATTTGGGCCCAAAACCCATGCTAGATTTGGACACCAAATGGCCATGATTAATAAAATACAATAATTCATATATTAAAATATATATTAAAATATTTTAATAATATATATTAAAGTAATTTAATAATATATATTAAAGTAGTGAAATATACGAGTCACAAAATTATATAATAAAATAACTTATGAATTTACACATAATAACATTTTGCATAAAATTATATTTGAAATATATATACATATATAACAAATACATTTATATAATTATAAATATATAGATATTTATATATATAATAAACGAATATAATATATATATATATATATATATATATATATATATATATATATATATATATATATATATATATATATATATATATATATATATATATATATATATACTGTATTTGTATATAATACTTAATACATATATATATATATATATATATATATATATATATATATATATATATATATATATATATATATATATATATATATTTTCAAATACATTTATATAATTATAAATATATAGATATTTATATATATAATAAACATATATAATATATATTATATATGTTTATTATATATATAAATATCTATATATTTATAATTATATAAATGTATTTGAAAATATATATATATATATATATATATATATATATATATATATATATATATATATATATATATATATATATATATATATAATACTTAATACAAAATATATATATACAAATACAAATACAGTATATATAATATATATACTGTATTTGTATATATATATTTTATATTAAGTATTATTATATAATACTTAATATAAAATATATATATACAAATACAGTATATATATAATACTTAATATAAAAAATATATATATATTATATATATATTTTTATTATATATATATATATATATATATATATATATATATATATATATATATATATATATATATATATATATATATATATATGATTATATATATTCAGTCGAGTGAGATGGGGCATAGGAAGCTGCGGTCTCCTCTGATCGCCGCCCCACCCTGCCCGCCGGTGGTCGGGTGGCTCTGGTGGCCGATCGGCCCTCTGGGTCTGGCCGCGTGTCCGGGGATCTACTTCCCTCTCGGCGGCCTGCCCCCTTCCTTTTCTCCCCCCGCCGGCAGCTTCGGATGGCCGGGGTCCTCTTGGCCAAGCGCCCCCCCTCTGCACGGCCTCCCCTCTCTTTCCCCCCTCCAAAGCCTCCGGTCCTCCGGCGTCGACGCCCTCGAGAGCTTCCCCCATCCTCGGAGTAGACGTCGTTCGCGGCGGCGCCGCCGAGCGAGGCGTCGGGCGACCAGTCCCCCTCCTTCTCCGGCAGTCCCCTCCGACGTCCTCCCGCCTCCCATCGGCCCTCAGTCTCCCTCGCCGGAGCCTCCTCGTCTCGCGGCGCCCCTGTCGTGGCCGGCACCCGCTACCCCCCTCTCGCCGTCTTTCCTGTGGAGTCGCTCCCCTCCTTGGCTTCGTCCGTCGAAGCCCCCTCCTTCGGCGCCGTCACCCTCCCTTCCGCCTTGGCTCCTCCTCCGGAGCTCTCCTCGGCGACGGTGAGCCCCTCTCCTCCGTGCAGCGATGCCGTCTCCTGGGCTCTCGTGGTTGGCGGGCCAGGCCAGTCGGCGTCCTCGTCGCCCCCGTCCCCTTCCGTCGTTGCGCGGGCGTCCTGCGGCGGCCTCTCCGTCGCCGTCCATCCGCCTCCGTCCTTCGAGCTCCCTCCGTGGACGGCTCCCCCGCCTCCATACGATCTCAGGCACTTCCGGCGCGCGTTGGAGGCCACTCCCCCCCCCGCCGCTTTTGACCGGCCACTTCCTCTCGTCGCCGGTGACTCCAGGAGCCCCCTTCCCCTCGTCGCCGGAGTCGCTGTCCTCCGCCCTCTTTCCTTCGGCGGAGCGGCGTGCCGACCATCCCCCATCTCCGCGCGGGCCGCCCAACGCCCCTTCCCCTCCCTTGGTCTCCTCTGCTAGCCTTCCGGCTATCGCTGGAGCAGACGCCGGCCTGCTCTCCTCCCGCGGGTTTCCCGGGTCCCTCGTCGTCGCCCTGCCCTCCTCCCCCCCAGCTCGGCCGCTCTCGCAGGTCTCCGCTGAGACGGGCGGCTCTCCGGAGGATCCACCGAGAGGTGCGCTCTCGGGCTTCGTGCCCTCGGGCAGAGCGCCGGAAATGACCCCTCGGGCGGTGGGCCCCCCCACGCGGGTCTGTCCCCTCGGTGCTCGTGTGCGGGGTTCTCTGGTCTCGCACGTGTACGACTGACGCCGTTTCTTTTTCTCTTTTTTTCGAAAAAAAAACAATCCAATCCAGGGCTGAGAGCCCCCACCCCCTCTGACTTTTCAAAATTTTGAAATTTTGATTTTCAAAATTTCGAAATTTTCGAAAAGTTGGCTATTCGGGTTTTGGGTTCCTCCAAAACCGAATTATCTTTTATTTAGTTGTCCTTCATGTAGGTTTTAATTTCCTTGTAATTCAGGGCTTTTTTGTGTGTTCCAGCCCTGCACCTGTAATGCTCTTCATGAGCTCACCTTTGATTTCAATAAATTTTTGTTTTAAAAAAAAGGAAAAAGAAATATATATATATATATATATATATATATATATATATATATATATATAAACCAGCCCAAATTCGAAACCCAATATGAACAGTAAACCCATTTAAATTAAAATCCGTTGTTGTGCGGGTTTAAACCCATTAACACAGACCAAACCCGATAACCCAATTATTAAAAATTCGTGTCCTGACAGTTTAGGACACGGGCACACGAATCTTGTGTCCATGGTACGCACGACACGTAATTGTCGTGTCCATGCCCATCACTGGACTCTCCAACAATGGACGAGTCCGCACACGTGTACACGAGACACGACTCGACGCGTGGGAGAGATGACACGTACGTGTCCGTCGAGTAGTGGCTTTTGGGGGCGTTGCACGGCGGAGGTGGCGTCGGGGTGGTCGAGAAAAAAATGGCACGGTGGTCGTCTCGTCAAGGCGCGTTGATTGGTGGTGGTTAGTGACGGTGGCGTAGCCTGTAGGGGCGGCGCTCCTAGATCTAGGTTTCCGGCAAACTTGTCGGGGAAGAAAGGGGGCTATGGCGTGGCTAGTGCGGTCGGGCAGTAGAATAGGGTTAGGGTTTAGTCTAGGGGCCTATTTATAAGGCTAGGGTAGGTTTTAGATTAGGTATTTACAAAAACACCCACCGCCATAGGTTTATGCAAAAACCAATTTGCATAAAGCCCCCCCCGCTATGTTCTGTGCAAATTAAAATTTGCACAGACAAATCGATTATTACAAACTGCTATCAAATAATTTAATTAATTGCAAAACGTATTTAAAATAATTTAATAAATTAAAAATTGATATTTTTAGCTTAAAAATTATTTTAAAAATCATTTAAAAATTCTAAAAAATTTCTAATAATTATAATATCTTATTTTAAGGACAAAAATGCTATTTAAAATTATAAAAATAATATTTTTAAAATCTATGGCTGACAAATCTTTCCTCCTTAAAAACTTTCGTCCTCGAAATTCACAAGAATAGAAGACTCAACAAACATTTAATATAAAAAGCAATGCAAACAATGACTAAGGCTACTATTAAGACTAACCTCTAAGGTATCAAGCGGGGTGGTTCCCTTGCGGCTGTTGGGTCGAACAAGTAAGGATCTCTCCCTCATGTCCGACTCCCTCTCCCAAGTAGATTTCCCCGGAGAGTGACGGCTCCAAGCTAATCGTACCAAGGGTATGACTTTGTTCCTCAGCCTCTTCTCCTTCATGTCCAATATCTCCACTGGATGCTCAGTAACTGCAAGGCTCGGTTCGATCTCCAACTCTGAATGATCTAGCACATGGCTGAGATCTGGAACGTATCTTCTCAGCTGAGACACATGAAAGACATCGTGAACCCCTTCTTGGTTGGGTGGAAGTACAACCCTGTAAGCTACCTCTCCGATCCTCCCAAGTATCTCGAACGGCCCAATGTATCTGGGGCTCAACTATCCGCCTCGTCTAAACCGGATCGTCCCACTAGTAGGTGATATATTCACCAATACCATATCTCCATCGGCGAACTCCATCGGTCTGCGACTAGCATCGGCCCAGTGTTTCTGTCTGTCCTGAGAAACTCTGAGCCTGTCTCTGATCATCCTGACCTTCTCTGTCGTATCAGTGATCATCTCTGGTCCAAGCATAACTCTATCCCCATCATCATCCCAAAAGAGCGATGTACGGCATCGTCGTCCATATAGTACCTCGAAAGGAGACATACCGATGCTGGCTTGGTAGCTGTTGTTGTATGAAAACACTACCAAGTGCAGATGGCTCTCCCATGATCTGCCAAAGTCCAGCATGCAAGTCCTCAGCATGTCCCCTAGCATCTGAATCATTCTCTCGGACTGTCCATCTGTCTGTGGGTGGTACGCTGTACTGAACTAGAGCCGACTGCCCAACTCCTCCTGCAAGCTCCTCCAGTAGTAGGACGTGAATCTGCTGTCTCAGTCCGATACGATGCTCACTGGTACTCCGTGTAAGAGAACTATCTGTTGCATGTATAACTCTGCCAACTTCTCGGTGGAGAGCCCCACCTTGAAGGGTATGAAGTGTGCATACTTCGTCAGCCTGTCAACGATGACCCAAATGGCATCCTTCCCTCCTAGAAAACGAGGAAGTCCTGAGACGAAGTCCATCATAATGTGTTCCCACTTCCACTCGAGAATGGGTAACGGTTGCAATAGACTAGCTGGTCTCTGACGCTCTGCCTTGACCTGCTGGCAAACTAGGTATCTCGAAATGAAACGTGATACATCTCTCTTCATCCCGTGCCACCAAAGATGTTTTCGCAAGTCACAGTACATCTTGTTGGCACCAGGGTAAATAGAATATTACGATCGATGTGCCTCCTGCAAGACTGCCTCTATCAGCTCTCCCTTCGGCACGCATAACCGGCTGCCATGACTTAAGGATCCATCTTCTGCTACGGTGAAGTCATCTAGCAATCCAGCTAAAGTCTGGGCCCTGAGTCTGCAGAGGCTCTCATCTGTAGACTGTGCCTCCTTGATCTGCCCAATCAAACCTGACTGAATGTCTTGTGCCATCATCTAAATCACTGATCCTGGCCGAACTATCTCGATACCGAGCTTCTTCTGTTCTTTTCGTAAATGCCGATCTATCATCAGATACCATGCCATCGGATGCCTGCTCAGCGCATCCGCCACCATATTTGCCTTCCCGGGGTGATATTGTAAATCGATGTCAAAGTCCTTCATCAACTCCAACTATCGACTTTGCCTCATGTTCATCTCCTTCTGCTTGAACACATACTTCAAGCTCTTGTGGGCAGTAAAGATTTCTACTCGCTCTCCGTATACGTAGTATTTCTATAACTTGAGTGCAAAGATCACCGCAGCTAACTCTAGGTCGTGGGTAGGATAGTTCTGCTCATGAGTCCGTAATTGCCTAGATGCATAAGCAATCACTTTTCCATGCTGCTGTAGGATACATCCTAGCCCCTTTCTTGAAGCATCGCTGTATATGGTGAAACCTCCCGATCCTGAAGGTTATCTCAAAACTGGAGCGGTCGTCAGCCTCCTTTCAAGCTCCTTAAATGCTGCCTGGCAGTCCTCTGACCAGATGCACTCTACGTCCTTTTGTGTCAGTTTTGTCATGGGTTCAGCTATCCTAGCAAAGTCCTGGACGAACTTCCTATAATAGCATGCTAATCCCAAGAAGCTCTTGATCTATGAAACCAACGTCGGAGCCTTCCATGTCTCAATGGCAGCAATCTTCCTGGGATCTACTGAGATCTCCTCTCCAGTGACTACATGACCAAGAAACTCCACTCGGTCCAAAAAGAACTCGCACTTCGACAATTTGGCATACAACCTCTTCTACCTCAGAATTTCTAAAACTGTCCGTAAGTGCTCTGCATGCTCCTCCGGTATCATCGAGTATATCAGGATGTCATCGATAAATACTACGATGAACTTATCCATATACTGGTGAAATGTCTTATTCATCAAGTTCATAAAGACAGCTGGCGCATTTGTGAGACCAAATGGCATCACCAAAAACTCGTACTGCCCGTATTTCGTGTTGAACGTCGCCTTCTGGATGTCTGCAGTCCTGACTTTCACCTGGTGCTAATCGGATCTCAAATCTATCCTAGAAAATACCTTCGCCCCACTCAACTGGTCGAACAAATCATCTATCCTGGGCAGAGGAAATTTGTTCTTAATGGTGAGTGATGGTATTCAACGCCCGGTAGTCAATACACAACCGGACTATACCATCCTTCTTTGGTACAAAGAGTACTGGAGCTCCCCATGGAGAAGCACTAGATCGAATGAAACCATTTTTTAACAGGTCATCAATCTGCTCCTTCATCTCTACGGCCTCCTTGGGGTTCACCCTATAGCAAGCCCGGGATACTGGTGATGAACCCGGTACTAAATCTATAGTGAACTCCACATCTTTGCCAGGCAAAAGTCCTGGAAGATCCTCTGGAAATACATCCATAAACTCTCTAATGATAGGGTGTGCCGGTGCTAACTCCCCAACTGTCGCACAACAGTTCGGCTCTAGGCTGATCTCTGTTTTCCATAAATAAATATTCACTTTATTTATTATGTTTCTGGGAAAATTACAACTGTAGGAATCCGATCTAGAAGACGATCGCTTTATCCCTTGGACTATGCGAAGAAGAAAAGCTCTCAAAATTTTGACAGTAAGTTAGATAACTATGTATCTGTACAATGAATGAGAAAAAGAACTCTATTTATAGAGTCAAAAATAACTGAAAAGATAACTGTCTTCACAGCCTGTGCCTAGTTAAAAATCACGCAGGATTTAACATACGCAAGGTTGTGAGCAGCTACTGGATGTGGCATGTAACTTTTGGACACATGGCAATCATGCATGAGTCGTGTGCAAGTTACAGAACACGCAGACGAGAGATCAGTGGCATGGCTGCCACGTACTCCAATTTGATGAAATCCACGCAGACTTGTTGAAGACGAAATCCACGCAGACTCGGGTCAGAAAGCTTCAAAATCCACGCAAACTTGGGACAAGAAGCTTCATGATCCACGCAGACTTGGGGCAAAAAGCTTCAAAATCCACGCAGACTTGAGGGAAGAAACTTCAGAATCCACGCAAACTTGAGACAGAAAGCTCAAAATATACGCAGAAAAAGTTCAAAATACACGTAGACTTGAGGAAGGAACATAATCCACGCTCGATTGAGGCAGGACTGCCAGCTGTCTTGATTCGACGTGCCTCGACTGACACAAAATCTCTGACAGTGATTGCTTTTGTCAGTCACATTAAATGACAAGAAGCTCTTTTGGTACGCCAACTTGACGAAGGTCGAGTCTTGCTGAAGAAGATTTCGAAAGTCACGCAATAGTCGACTGTGATCTCTCGAGTTCTGTGCATACGTGGCATACGAGAAGACTTTCTTCGACTGTCGTGCTGTCAGTCATAATTACACTCTGACAAATGATGAGCTATTTCCCAGCATGACTTTTAAATATTGTCCTGATTAACTCAGCGTGACTTTGGACTTGTTCTGATCAGCGTGACCTTCATTTTTAAGGCCTACAAAACCCCCTTCAAAGTTTTCGAAAGTTGAAAAGACTTCAAAATTTCGAAATACTTTGAAAAGATAAACATGCAAAATGTCATGATGACTCTTCATTTTTCGAGACTGATTGAATCTAATTTATGGTGGAATATGAACCGCCGGCAAGCTCTGTTATATAAACAGGGAGAAAATTCAGCTTTGATGTTCATCTTACGTCAACATGACTCCGAAGGAAAAAGCTGAAGAAGAAGCAAGAAAGTTGGGTTTCTGTGCCCATGGCGACCCTACTCTTGGGGGTAAGGAACCGGAGCCTTTAGTTTTCGAGTTCAAAGATGACCCTACACAACTAGCCAAGAATTTCTTGAGCTATTTTGGCCTGGACGGCTCATCTTCTTCCAATGGGCGCAGCCTCGCAGAGCAGCGTGAATTGTTCAATGCTCTGTTACATCGTATGGGAGTCACTAGCATAGAGGAATTGGGCGCCAAGCTCAGTCGCTTCACAAAATAGAGCGTGTCTTTTATGCTTCTGTTTTCTTTTTGAGAAATGTTGTACTTCTTTTCCTATGCTAAAAAAATGTAGTACAACTTTTGTGCTGAAAACTAGTTTTACTCCAAACAGCGTGCACTAATGAAGAATATTAAGTGGCACTCTTTGAATGTTTCAAATATTGTGCTATTTTCCAAAGCACACGTGACACTCATTCCATGGTTTATGAGCGCTTTTTACTCGGATCTTTTCTAAGAATAGGCCTGCACTTTGTCCTTTAAATAGATAGGTGAGTTTCATGCATACTCATCTTCTTATTCTTCTTCTTCTTCTCTGAGAATGAATTTTTTTTTGGGAGATTTCATTCTCAAACAAAAAAAACAATACTTTCTAATGTTCGATTTCTGTGCACTATATCAGACATTGGTTTGCCAATCCTTAGCACCAAACTCGATGGTAAGTCCAGTATAGTACGTATACCATTTTTTTTACTGTTGAAGATGGGCTTTTGTTTCTGACTGAACAGTGCGCGCCTGTCTCTGTTTGACAAATGCACGCTTAATGATTTTTGTTGATTTAATCTCTTTTTCCTTGCTGTTTTCTGCAGAAGCTAGGCTGAAAATTTTCTTCAGAACTGGCATTGGTGATTTGGATGCTGTGGAGAGTATTCTTCTGACACCTACATCAGGGAGCTCATATGCTTTTGACGCGTAAATCAGATAACTCAGAACTCTTCGTGGGATAGAAGGGTCTTCCTCAGATGGTAGGAAGAGCCTTTATACACGGAGAGTTGGATGGTGGAGTCAACTCTACCCCGAGAAATCGGTAGTAGAGTTCCTTTCAGGGCAGAACTAGGAATTGTATCCCAATGTGGGATACATTCCTATCTCCTTTGAGAGGTCGCTCCCAATCCACCAATTGTGTTGGTAGCAACACGTCTTCGTGCTGCCCTACTCTGTGGTTCTCCTCTCGTCTGAGAGATAAGACCAGAGTTTGATTCCTGCTGGACAATCAGCAATTGCCACCAACAATAAACCCGCCAGAGAAGATCAAAGAAGAAATAGATCTCCATTAGATTATTGTTGTGTACATAGAATAAAAATCCAACATTGTAATAGATTTCCATTATGATTTGTAAGAAAGTTTAAGAAAATGATGAAATGATAATAGAAATGATAATTCTTCTATGCTCAAAATTTTGTATTTATTTGGATAAATTATGGACATGATAGATAATGAAATCTTCTTTTCTGATTTAGAGTACATAATATTATCAGAGGTAATATGGACATGATAATATGTAGGAACTCAAAAGAAAATAGATTGATTTCTATGCAGAGGTCAAAAATAACAAATGAGTAGGTAGATTCGGAATTGATCCAGAGGTTATGAAAACGTGATAGATAATGAATTCCCATAGATGGAAGATTATGAACGGACGAACCATCGGATGAATGTAATAAATAAATGAATGAACCGTCAAGCATTAATGAACGGGCGAACCGTCTGATGAATGTAAGAAATGAACGGATGAACCGTCAAGCATTAATGAATGTGTGAATCGTCGGATGAATGTGACGCTTCATTACTTGAGGAACTTCTGCCTATAAATATAGCAGAAATCTGACAAGAACAAACACTTCTACTCTCAAACATAAAAATGTCGTCTGAAGAAGCATACAAGAAAACTGGAATCACCCTGAAGGTTCAGAAGGGCACTGAAGAACATCCTGCTGATCCAGTTCAATCGAATAAGGCGGAAGCAGGCGAAGGTTCGTCTGCACCCAAGCCACCAAGGGACATTCTGGACTTCCTGCTTGAACCAGGAAGGACTGAAGAAGAGGAAGGCAGTGGCCCGCGTCCAAATGTAAAGAAGGATGATAGTGATCTTCCTTAATATCATGTACTATCATTCATGATTAAAATAAAATAAAAATTTTATTTCTAAACATGAACTTGTCTGATGATTTACAAGCATTTACATTTATACATAATACTTTTAAGGAATTTGCCATTAATAGGCATCAAAACTTTTCGACCATCCAATTCTGAGAGTTGATAAGCTCCATTTGAGAAAACTCTACTCACGATATAGGGACCTTCCCATTTTGCGTCAAATTTGCCCTTGGTCATATGAGTCATAGTCATAGGACGTCTGACTGTTAGAACAAGTTCTCCTTTTTGATACGCTCGAACTCTGACTTTTTTATTAAAAGCTCTTGAGATTCTAGCTTGATAGAATTCAATATTCTGTTGAGCAGATAATCGCTTTTCATCCAGAGCTTCTAATTCCTGAAGTCGAAGACGATCATTATTTTCGGCAGTGAGTTCATTAGCGATTGCTATCCTTAAAGAAGGAATTTGAATCTCTAATGGAAGAACAGCTTCGCAACCATATACCAGAGAGAAGGGTGTATATTTAGTAGCATTACGAACTGTAGTGCGATAAGCCCATAAACATTCACCGAGCTTCTCACTCCAATTACGTTTGTTAGTAGAGACAAACTTCTTTAGGAGTTTGATGATGGTCTTGTTGAAAGCTTATGTTAATCCGTTAGCTGTCGGATTATATGCGGTAGAAGCCACATTGTTGATCCGATGATCGTCACAGTATCGAGTAAATTTCTGGCTGACGAATTGTGGTCCATTATCATGAATAATGCGTCGAGGAACACCAAATCTGTAGATGATATGATGCTTAATAAAGCTGATGACATTGGACGTCTTAACTTCAGATAAAGGAATGACTTCGGCCCATTTGGAGAAGTAATCGGTTATTGCGAGAATAAACCGATGACCTTTGGATGACGGCGGATTGATCGGGCCGATAATGTCCATGCCCCAAGCTTCGAAGGGCCATGATGCTGCCGTCGGATATAGAAATTTCGAGGGTTGATGAATAAAATCCGCATAGATTTGACAAGCTTTACACTTCTTTGCATATTCGATGGCATCTGATACCATAGTGGGCCAATAATAACCCATACGTCGAATACGGTCTTGAAGTTTTGGTCCAGGCTGATGTGCTCCATAAATTCCATCATGTGCTTCGCGAATAATTTGTTGAGCCTCATCACCGGCAACACATCGAAGAAGTAAACCATCACAAGCTCGACGATATAAGGTCTTTGTTGTAAGATTGTAATAGAATCTGAGTGATCGTCGTCTGATAGATGCTGCCTCACTCGGATCATCCAGAAGAATATCATATAATACGAAATCTAAGAAAGGAAGTCTCCAATCTTTATCCTTATTCTGAGTCTCAGCTAAACTACTGAAGATGAATTCCATACTGGAATCAGATGAAGATGATAAAGATTTACGACTAAATCCAAATCCTCTTGTTGTGTTGACATCATGAGACGTTGATTCTTCAATGTCAATTGGAAGTCCTAGGGTCAGGTTATTTTCCAGATAAAACAATTCTCAATTGCGAACAACAATCATTTGTTGCCGTCTAATCGGAATAGCCAACACCGCCACAAGATTAGCTAGAGCATCAGCTTCTGTGTTACATGCTCGCCTAACATGTTCAATGAAGAATTCTTCAAATGAAGAAGCCATAGATATAGCTGATCTATAATAAGGAACCAGATCTTGATGGCGAACTTCATAAGTACCCCTTATCTGATTGACAATGAGTTTAGAGTCTCCGTACGCCTCCAAATGTTGAATATTTAAATGTTTAGCGAGTTGGAGACCAATGAGTAACACATTGTACTCAGCTACGTTGTTTGAACACGGCTGATCAAGAGAATAAGCTCTTTGGATAGCAAGACCTTCTGGCGATACAAGAACGATTCCAACTCCAGCGACAATGTCACCATTAGGACCAATTCTTGAAGCTCCATCAAAGAATAGACACCAAGTAGGATCTTCTTCAGCAATTTGGTTTGAATTTAGGACTTTATCTGGGATTTCATCATAGAGTTTTGAATTTTCTGGAATTGAATGAGCAGCCAGAAAATCAGCTAAAGCTTGTCCTTTGACTGATTTCTGAGGAATATAATACATATCATACTGAGCAAGTAAGATTCCCCAGTTAGCCAATCTAGAATTCAAAACACTGGGTTTCTTCATCATGACCCGTATAGGATTGATCCTGGAGATGACATGAATAGTCTGGCAAATAATATAATGACGTATCTTTTGGACAGCGAACATCAAGGCTAGACATTCTTTTTCGACCGGTGAATATCGAGGTTCAGCTCCGGTCATAGTACGACTGAGATAGTAGATGGCTTGTTCATGACCATTTTTATTCTTTTGAGCGAGTAATGCACCCAATGAATGACTCATTGCTCGAGTATATAGGAGAAATGGAATTCCTGAAACGGGAGGTACCAATACTGGAGGACTCATCAGATATTATTTTATATCGTCGAATGCTTTCTGACATTCATCATTCCAAACAAAAGAAACACCTTTCTTCATAAGTTTGTTGAATGGTATGCAGCGTCCTGAAAGATTAGAGATGAATCTCTTGATATAAGCGATCCTTCCTTGAAATCCTCGTAGCTCTTTTAAGGTGCGTGGAGGACGCATCTCTTGGATGGCTTTGATCTTCTCGGGATCCACGTGTATACCTTTAGAGGTAATGACGAAGCCGAGAAATTTACCACTAGAGACGCCTAAGAAGGACTTAGTAGGGTTCATCTTTAATTGATGCTTACGCATTAGATCAAAAATAGTATTCAAATCTTGGATGTGATCCTCTTTTTGTCGACTTTTGACTGCAATATCATCAACGTAGCATTCGACTGTTTTCCACAAATGTTCACGGAATATAGTGCTCATGGCTCGTTGATAAGTTGCTCCTGCATTCTTGAGACCGAATGGCATAACTGTATAACAGTATGTACCGATCGGTATTTTGAAAGAAGTGTGCTTCTCGTCATCTGGAAACATTTTAATCTGATTGTACCCAGAATACCCGTCCATGAATGACATCCGTTCAAATTCACAGGTATTATCGATCATGACATCAGTGATTGGTGAAGGGAATTCGTCTTTAGGACATGCCGCATTGAGATCGCGGAAGTCTATGCATACTCTGATCTTGCTAGTCTTTTTAAGGACAGGAACTATGTTAGCCACCCAATCGGGATGTTGTTCCTCTCTAATAAACCCGGAGGTCATGAGTTTATTGACTTCAGCTTCAATTGCATCCATAATGTCTGGACAAAATCGTCGCTATTGTTGTTTGACCGGTTTAGCATTCGGCAAGATATTGAGCTTGTGAGTTGTGATTTGTGGATCAAGTCCTGGCATATCTTCATAACTCCAAGCGAAGACGTCGATGTAATCACGAATGAGTTTGATCATGTCTTGCTTATCAGTTTCTGAAAGACTTTCACTGATGAATATTGGTTTGGGGGGTCCCTCTTCACCAACATCTATTTGAACAAGTTTATCTTCAGTCGGAGGTTCTTTTTGCTCGAAACGGAACTCCCATTGATTATCTAACATTTGGGCCCATTGTTCTGATTCAGGTGAGATTTCAAACTCTTCTTCGTCTTCATCACTTTCTTCAGAACGGTCAATGGAAACCATGTTGGAAGACATAATGTTGTAGTGGAAATCACCGATACTCGTATCAGAATCCCAAGAAGTGGTACTAGAAGAATCAGATCTCCTATCTTCGTCAGATTCAGGATCTTCATGGACAATATTGATAAAAGGAGTGGGAACAATATAACCCAATCCGCATTTTGTCCTCCCATATTTCAGAGGAGGAATCCGGACAGGCATTTTTCTTCCTTTTCCACTATTGAGGCCAGTTCTGAAGTCATAGCCCATATTTTTGATGATGTCTTTAGATTGCTGACTATAACGACGTAGTTGTAATCTTCCAGTATCATCATTTTTGTCATCATCTTCTAAATCAGAAGGACTTTGGGGCCCTTTGTAAAAGAATATTGGAATGTCTCCTGGTTTTCTGCTGGGAACTAGAAAGTATGAAGATTGTACAGGTTCTAAAGATACATCTGTATGAACAGTCTGTACAACTCCTATGGTTATTGTGCTCAAGTCATCTAACAAATGTAAATAACTATGAACATAATTACACACATCAACGTACTGCAAAGATGGGGACTTTTCATTAAATGTAAAAGCAGCAATATTTACATTGGGAGAAGGCTGAGCCTTAGAGATTTTAGCCAAGTCAATGACTAAAGGGGGAGAAGAAGAAAGAGAAGAAGTTTTGTTTCGATTAAGATCGATAACAAATGGCTCAGAAGAGGTGAGCTCCCTTGAAGCTTGAGATGGAAGAGTAGTCCGTCCTTCAACTGGGATTACCAGAGTATCCTGTTTCATATGTGAAGATACAGGAACTGTAGTACGCCCACTAACAGGAATGATCATTGTATCTTGAGCAGACGACTGAGGTAACGGAGAGATCCGTCCACTCACCGGAATGATTAAAGAACCTTCTCCAGAGGGTTTGGGAGATTGTTGCTGAGTAATTCGACCTTTAACTGGAATTATTAAAGTTTCACTTTGTGAGTCTTCTTTCTCCATAGCTTGTATGGCCCTTGGATACTCTTCTTTGTACATCCGGGAATCATTGAAATAAGCTTCAACCCCACGGAAGGAATTTATATCAGCAACTTCCTTTTGTACTCTTCCATTGCTGTCAATGTATTTAAAACACTGATGAAGAGTAGAAGGCACCACATTATTTTCATGAAGAAAGGGCCTCCCCAGAAGAAGATTATAGGATCCCACGATCTCGATCACATAGAAAGTGACTTTGGATCTGAAATCACCTATCTGAAGTTTTAGATAAATCTTTCCCAAGGGCTCGCTTCTGCTTTGATTGAATCCCAGGATAGTAGTAACCGTCTTGGAAAGCTTGTGAAGAGGGATTTTTAATTCATCCAACATACTCTTTGGCATTATGCTTATAGCAGACCCTGGATCAATGAGGATACGATCTATCTTCATCGTATCGATATAACCGGTATAGTAGAGAGGCCGATCATGTCGATTATCCTCCAGTAGCATGTCGTCTTGTGTAAAGGTGATATTTGGGATAGTCTTCAATACACTGTTGCAATGTAAGCAAGTGGCAGGTTCTGTATCTGGCTTCTTCAATTGTGCAAGACAAGAGTCAGCTTGTAGAAGTGCTTCACTTAACATCTTCCGAGTCTCTTTAGAAAGACGTAGAAGTTCAAAGAGGGACATTCTAGCTGGAGTATTAGCAAGTTGAGCTAGAATGTCGAAGTTATAAGGCTTCTGAAGCCCAAGAGGAGGGGACTTCTTGATTAGTTTATCAAACCGAGCCTGTTGTTTGCCTTTCTCAAGAGCTGTGGGCTTGGGAAGAACTGGTTCAACTGGTGTAGTTGAAGGAACAGGTACAGTGGATGATTCTTCTTCAGGAGGAACATTAGGAGCGTCTTTATCAGCTGGAGGGATATCAGGAGTATCCTCAGGATTCTTGGAATAATCCTTTAGATAAGGTTTCCCCGTTCGAGTAGCACCAGCAAGTGCTTCTTCTTTATCTTTTGGCTCTGTATCGGAGGTAGATCCGAGAGAAGTCATATGACATGACTTAATCTTTCCAGCCTTCTTGGACTTTCGAGAAGTAGTCTTTTGAGGAGGAGAAGATTCAAAATCTGCCACTAAATCAGAATGAATCCACATGATTTCTCCTATTTCCAAAGTGATTGGCACTAATCCTTCAGACTGTGGAGGAGGAATATTCATTATTTTAAGAGTTGCCTTGGGAATAGGAACAATCCCACTTTCAAGGAGTTGAGGAGGAAAATTTCTGAATTGCATGGAGACGACATTAGAAGTGACAGTCTTCTCTTTTGGAGTAAGAGAGATAGCTCCAGATTTGATCATTTCTTGGATCTTTCCTTTCAGTACATAACATGTACGAATTGTGTGACCCAACATTCTGTGGTATGGACAGTATTTAGGATGATATGTTTTACCAGCTTCATCAGATTTCTTGATTTCAGGTAATTGTATTTTATTACCTTTCAGCAGACATTCAAAGATACCAAGGACATCGTCGTCATCGAAAGAGTATTCTTCTTTGGGGCGAGGTGCTCTTGTTTGTTGGGTTGTAGAGGCAGGAGAAGTTTGAACAGTTGATGCATCTTTACTCTGAAGATTAACTTCAAGGGTTTTTTTTTCCCTTGCGAGCATTGTTTTTAGCATTATTGTTAGTACCTTGACCTGTTTCTTTGGGAGTCATCTGCACTCCTAAACCTTTGAAGGTTTCAGCACTAATTTCTGCAGCCTTGGCACTAACTATAAAGGAAGGCCAGTCTTGAAATTGAGTAGATCCTGTCCACATGCTGATGATTGGCAACAAATTTGATTTGCATGTGTCGATGGTAACAGCATCAGGAGTTCCAAGAGGCATCTTCAGAGCTTCTCTTCGAAACCGTTCAATGAAATCTTCTGTAGTTTCATTATTTTTCTGCTTGATTCTAATAAGAGCAGACATAGTCATGTCATTGAGCCCTTCATAGAACCTTTCAAGAAACATTTATTTGAAACTGGCAAATGAGGTAATACACCCATCTGGAAGACTTCTATACCATTCATAAGTAGTTCCCTTGAGACATCCAACAAACACCCGAGTAAGGAGGGCATCACTTGGTTGCAATTGATCATTCATCACTTCAAAGTAATTAATAAACTGACTTGGAGAAGTGGTTCCATCATAGAATGAGATAGTAGGAGGCTTGTATTTAGGAGGATACGATACTTGTTTCCATTCTATCGGATAAGGTTGCTTGATGCCTAACATTTGTAAACCATCTTTCTGTTTGAATGCCTCGAATTGAGTTTTGAGATTCCTCAATTCTTTATTAACAACTCCAGAGGATTGTGGAGTTGTAGCTTGTAGAGAATAGTTAGAAGGAGGAACAGCATTGTAAGCACTACCCCCAGCTCCTGAGAGACTAGGATTTGGTTGAGCTGGTCCAGGAGTATTGGATTGTACTGCTGGAGGAACTTGTACTGGACTTACACCAGTGTCAATTGGTATGGCATCTGGTACAGTCTGTCAATTTTGTAGCTGAGCTGTCATGAGTTCATACATCGACTTCATAGTATCAGCCATAGACTTCATTTGCTGTTCCAAAGAAGCAATCCTTTGGTCTTGAGGAGTCACCGAAGAGGAAGGTTCATTATTCAATTCAGTATTCCAATCCACCATATATGTTGTAACTGTACGAGGGATTATTGATGAATTAGTGGATGTTGTATGTTCTGAATCACTGCTTCGTGTATCAAAGTCATTTATAGGAGAACTACCCCCAGTAGGAAGAGGTGGGAAGTTAGATTCTCCAAGAAATTCAGAATCATCTTCAGAGATCAAATTTCTTTGACTAGAGGCTAAAACTCTTGCTCTGGTGTTTCTATATACTCCATCTGGACTATCAGCTCTACCCCCAGTATCCCGAGAGGTCATGTTGACAGAAGCAAATAAAGGCTCATCTTCATCAGGCATAGATTCATACTGAATCCGGTTGAAGACAGATGGTCATTTAGTTTGACATATGTATTATATTGTGACTCTCGGCTGGAAGTCACATTCATGATCAACATGGTCCTGAACCATTGATTGACATCTATATTGAATTATGACTCTTGGCTGGAAATCACATTCAGCATGTTCCATTGACACAGAATTATTCCTTCTCTTCTGTTGAAGGTGTTCTCGTAAATCTGTTTGTGAAGATTGAGGTGCATCAGAGAACACTCTCCGATTCTTGGGTCTTGATGGCTCTTGATTATATAGAGAGTGATTAATATGAGCCACATAGTTTCTAGCATACTCTGCATCTGGATCTTTTATTTTCATATCCGATTGGTGTAGTTTCTTAACACCAGAAGTGCTTCCCAAACGGATTTGATTAAGTTTTGCTCTTAGATCAATTGGAGGTGACACATTAGTTTTTGAAACTTGGAGTTTTCCTTCCATTGATCTGGATATTTGTAGAGAAGGAAAAATTGAACCATCCCTTTGATTAGGAGTTGGTAACAGACCCTCTTTAATGGACAAATTCTGTGCCCAATTCGAAGAAGTCGTAGAAGAAGACATTAAGGAATGTTTCTTCTTTAGACTTATTCATATTTTGAGACATAGAATGTCCAGAAGGAAGAGTAGTCAAAAGACCATCTCCTTTTCTTTGACTAACAAAATTGTCAGTCAAAGCTGTTCCTGAAGTAAAAACTACAGGAGCAGAAGAAACAACTAAAGAGTTATTCCTTTTCGAAGGGACTTTGTGTGGAAGACCACCCCCAGTTCTAGTAGAACTTGGCAAAGAAGAAGAGATAGCTAAAGAGCTATTCTTCTTAGATGAAATACACGCTGAAATAGACTTGGTTAAAGAACCAGTACTGTTAGCGTGACTGTTAACTTTGGAAATACACGCTGGAACAGATTTGACTAAGGAGCCAGTACTGTCAGCGTGATTTTTGATTTTGGAAATACACGCTGGAACAGATTTGGCTAAGGAGCCAGTACTGTCAGCATGATTTTTGATTTTGGAAATACACGCTGGAACAGATTTGGCTAAGGAGCCGGTACTGTCAGCATGATTTTTGAATGTGAGATTGCACGCTGGAACAGATTTGGCTAAGGAGCCAATACTGTCAGGGTGACTTTTGGGATTGAATTTGCACGCTGGAACAGATTTGGCTAAGGAGCCAGTACTGTCAGCGTGACTTTTGATTACTGTCATCTTCGAGTGCACAAGAGTGTGCGTGCTTGCAGTAGAGTTCTTGCCAGTGTTAGGAGTAGACACTGTGGCAGAGACTTCACCATTGGCTGCCAACTGATTCTTAGGGACATAGACAGAGTGTCCCTTCGACTTGGCAGTGATGATGGAGGCTGAAGTGGGCTTGCCACTCTTAGCCCGCTGCATTTCTTCATAGGCGAGTTGATCGAATTGGATCGTCATCACCTTCTTCGTCGAGCCGATTGACGAAGTGTCGCATTGAGTTGTTGCCATCTCAGAAGAGGAGATGGTTTTCCCCAGCAGAGTCGCCAATTTGTTTTCCATAAATAAATTCACTTTATTTATTGTGTTTCTGGGAAAATTACAACTGTAGGAATCCGATCTAGAAGACGATCGATTTATCCCTTGGACTATGCGAAGAAGAAAGGCTCTCAAAATTTTGACAGTAAGTTAGATAACTATGTATCTGTACAATGAATGAGAAAAAGAACTCTATTTATAGAGTCAAAAATAACTGAAAAGATAACTGTCTTCACAGCCTGTGCCTAGTTGAAAATCACGCAGGATTTAATATACGCAAGGTTGTGAGCAGTTACTGGACGTGGCCTGTAACTGTTGGACACATGGCAATCATGCATGAGTCGTGTGCAAGTTACAGAATACGCAGGCGAGAGATCAGAGGTATGGCTGCCACGTACTCCAATTTGATGAAATCCACGCAGACTTGTTGAAGACGAAATCCACGCAGACTCGGGTCAGAAAGCTTCAAAATCCATGCAAACTTGGGACAAGAAGCTTCAGGATCCACGCAGACTTGGGGCAAAAAGCTTCAAAATCCATGCAGACTTGAGGTAAGAAACTTCAGAATCCACGCAAACTTGAGACAGAAAGCTCAAAATATACGCAAAAAAAGTTCAAAATATACGTAGACTTGAGGAAGGAACATAATCCACGCTCGATTGAGGCAGGACTGCCAGCTGTCTTGATTCGACGTGCCTCGACTGACACAAAATCTCTAACAGTGATTGCTTTTGTCAGTCGTATTAAATGACAAGAAGCTCTTTTGGTATGCCAACTTGACGAAGGCCGAGTCTTGCTGAAGAAGATTTCGAAAGTCACGCAATAGTCGGCTGTGATCTCTCGAGTTCTGTGCATACGTGGCATACGAGAAGACTTTCTTCGACTGTCGTGCTGTTAGTCATAATTACACTCTGACAAATGATGAGCTGTTTCCCAGCGTAACTTTTAAATATTGTCCTGATCAACTCAGCGTAACTTTGGACTTGTTCTGATCAACTCAGCGTGACCTTCATTTTTAAGGCCTACAATCTCCGGCCCTGTCCTCCTGACACTGAATGGTGCCGTGCCTGGGGGACTGAACAGAATACTACCCTCATGGCAGCCTATAGTTGCGTGAGCATAGCTAAGCCAGTCCATCCCTAATATGATATCATACCCGGGGAGTGGCATCACAAAGAATCGTCTCCTAAACTCTCTCCCGACTATAGTAATAGAGCATCTATAGATAGCCCTAATGGGTTCTGGTCTGTCTCCTGTCATTACACTACTCATCACCTCGGTAGGTGTAGCTACTAAGTGGTGTTTATGCAGAAACTCTAATGACAGAAAGTTATGAGATGCACCGGAATCAAACAAGCATAGAGCTAGAAAAGTATGCAAATAAATATGACCTGTAATGACGTCAGCCAAATAATCTGGCTCTGAAACCTGCTCCGGCTCTGCCTCAAGAGCCAGACTATAAGCCTTCCCCTGGGGTCCCTTCTGCTGCTGCAGATGTTGCTCAAACCTCTGTTGCTGAGTCAGGAGCGGCGGTCCTCTAGATGGTGGTCCGGCACCTGGTACCCTCGCTAATGGGCCATCCCGAAGCTGATGTGTGGTAGACCCACAAGCTAAATACTGTCATAACCTCTTCCTACAGACGATAGCGTCATGGCCTGGCCTTCTACAGAATGAACACACACACCCCTTCTGCTGCCGGGGTCTCGGGGCTCTAACTAGTGGGGTTGGGTGATATGGTACGGAAGGACGGTATGTCTGCTGGTACGACATCGGTGCTCTCGGCTGGAAAGCCTGACGCTTGGAAGGTCCTTCGTGGTGTACAGAAGCCAGCCTCTTGCAAGACATAAGACGCTCCTTTATACTTCGAGCCGACTCTAGGCTCTGGTAGTAGTCAATCATTCCGTTCGCTACTATGAGAATGCCAATATCTGGAACTAGACCATGGCAAAACCTACACGTTATCTCCTCTGGGTCTGCAACCAGACTGGGTGTAACACCCAGTTTCTGAAATGAAGGTAATTTTGAAATTTTGTATTTAAATTATTTAATTATGGTTTTAAATTTAATAATATGATTTTTGGTGATTTTTAATAATTTTTAAAACTATTTAAATCATGACTTGTAATTGGTGTGCAACTAGTGAAGCCGTAGTGACTGTCTGCCCTAGAGCCTAATCATGTGGGTAGAGTTTTGTTAGTACATTTAGCTTGAGGGTATTTTGGTCATCTTGAATTTATTGAATTTATTATAATTATTTGAAATTTAATGTATATTATATTGAATGGTGTGGTTTAATATTATTTAATTAATTGCCATGTGATTGTTAGTAGCCCCAACCTAGAATTGACCTAACCTAGGTTAGTCCTAGTTAGTCATGGTTAGACTAAGTTAGAATTTGTTGGTCATGGTTAGTCATGACTAGTTAGAATAAATTAGGTTGCAATTTGTTTAAAGGGGGACTTGATTTTTGACCATTGAATATACTAGATGAGATGAGAGCCCTCGGATTTAATCCCAAAACCCTAACCCTAACTATTATGACCAGCCAAGAGACCCCCCCTTTGCCTATATAATGTCTCTATGGGGATTTGTGCCTCTTTCTTTAATAGCCATTCATTCCTTAAGGAAATATGTGAGTCCCCATCTTCCTTAAATCATAGAAAATTCATTTCAACTCCTTTTTCCTCCAAACAAATTGCATTAGGACCCAAATTTAGTCTACTTGCTGTGGGTATTGAGTTTTTGCAGGAAAGAACAAATTGGGAAAGTTTTGGTGGCTTGAGGAACCATTTCAAATTGGGGATTTTGAGCCTTTGCTCATCAATAGGTATATTTTAATCCCATCCATAAATTCCTGGTTTTATTGCATTTCTAGGATGCCCTAGGCCTACCCTAGCTGTAGGGCTAGCTACCCATAGATTTCGAGTCCATTTCGTGTCCGTATCGGACACGTATCAACCCATATGTGTAGGTGTTTGTTGAAATGCCCCAAAGGATATTTCTATGCTGTTTTTGAAAACTATTTGAATGGAAATATTGTTTTATGTGTAGTTATTGGTTTCGTGTCCTACTGAGGACATTTCTGGACACGTTTCGTGTCCAAATCGGGCCTGCATCACCGCACGACACAGCGCACTGGCACCGTGCGCTCCCCTGCTGCTCGGGGTCGACACAGGGCACGACACAGGCTCTCGTGAGCTGATTTTTTGTGGACATGTGGGGGCATTGTCTGCCATCACCCACAAAAAATTTCACGAGCTCTCGTGCACTGTGCGCGAAGAAATCGCGCTCGCACGGGTCACGCACTGCCCTGCATGAACACGTTTTTCCTCACTGACACACGCGTCGTGTCGACTCTGGACACATCTTGGACACCTCGTGTTAACACGAGTGTGTAGCCCAACACGTGGGCTACACATGGACATGACCACGAGGCCTCACGTGGCTCGTGTCGTGTCTACGAGCCACTCGACTCACTGCACGACGCTGCGTGTAGCAGCGTGCATCAGTCGACTTTACTCGACTGATACGTGCTTCGCACATGGACACGGCGACACGTGGGTTCGTGTCAGGGTCCTAGGTGTATAGCCTGACCCTAGGCGCACCCCCTTGCACGAGCACGAGATCTAACTCGTGTCGTGTCGTGTCCTAGACTCGTACGAACACGTGCACGATGCTTGATTCTGTGTTGCACAGTTTAGTGCACTATTTTGTATTTAAATTTGTTGGACACGTTTGTGTCCCTTTTGTGGACACAAACACTTCACATAGCATGCATACATTGTGTTTAAATGTTACCTACCTCTGTATTTGTATTTTAGGTTGAATTGTTGGTTAATTCCCAAAATTCCTCTATTCCTAAAACTGTGTTTCAGTACACTGTTTCTGATTTCTGTCCAGATGTTCAAAATGAAGTTTGTCATCAATTTTTACCTAATCTACACATTTAATTACATGTTATTAAGCTTCTAACTTGTTCACCTATGTGTATCCTAACTGTGTGTTGAATTTGGGCCTGTTTGGTAGGGGTTTGAGGCTTAAAACTGAGAATTAAATTATAGGGCTGTTATGAACTAACTAGTTGATTGATTTCCTTCCTGCCACATAATCCCAAACTGGAAACTGATTTCCCTTCCTTTTTATTTGTTGTTGACACACTGGGATTGAATTGAACATATAAACTGATGGGTGAAATCTGAATATAGTTCCCTGTTAGACTAATTCATGGTGTTCTAATCTATTATGGACTGTTGCATTGATTTCACTCCCTTACATTGCTCTTTTTTTTCACTTCACTGTTCTCTTGTTGACACAAGCACACACACATTCCCTGTTTACATGCTGCCCTTTCACTTCGCTGTTTGTTTCCTGAATTTGTGAAATTACTGCTTATACACATACACCACACACATGATACACACACAAGCACCTCTCTCTCTCTTTCTCTATATTTCTAAGTCTTTACATGTAGGCCATGGTTGTTTATAGGCATATACAAGGTGTATGTGTGAAATTGGGTGAGTGCATATATATATCTATACTTCTATGATTAGCTAATAATATAGGTTTTGCTTTAGCCTGGATATGTGTAATACATTATGTTATGGTTCAGTTAAATTGAATTATGTTAAAACTGAGAATGAAGTAGAAGGGTAAAATCTGAGATTTTAGATGAACAATTCCAGTTTGACTTAATGTGGTTTTGCCCTTCCTCTTGATAACACATTTCTCTTCACTGAATGCTCTACTCTTCACTGTTTTATTTAATCCCTGCTCAGACACACACCCATACACTTGTGTACCCCCTTGCATGCTCTTCTCTATATCCCTCTGTATGTATATGTGCTATATATGGCTAAAAGTGTTAATGTGGTAGATAGAGTTTCACCTTTAGTTATATATGCTCTATATATACATTGTTGTATAGGTGTAAACCTATATTCATGTATATATATATGTGAGATTCATGTTTAATAGCTAATTATGATGTAGCCTATATATATGTGTGTGATAATTATCTAGCTTAGTGTAATATATGTATATATGTGTAGAAGCAATGTATTACCAATATAGATTGTATTGGCTTATGTAGATTCCTATATTATAGCCTATGTATATATGGCATATATATACACACATATGATTTGTGTGTAATAGACTTATAAGGCTTGTGATGTGATGTGTGCTTCTAGAATAGTTTGATTAGACTTGTTAGACCTAGATAGTTGAGTCTAGACTATCTTGACCATAGTTGACCTAGTTTGACTAGTGTAGTTGACTAGAGTTGACCAAGTGTTGACTTTTGCATAGTTTGACCTAGACAGCATGCAGATGCATTATAGATTACATTTATCATCCCCTGTATACATCTTGACTTGTGTTGCTCTGACTGGGAGTTAGGTACCTCATCTCGGACAGTACATTTGCACAGCTATTCAGATACCAGGCGAGTACATTCTCTGATCATTTCATAACTTGCTTAGAATTATATTCCTGCTCTAGTTTACCTTATTTGATGCTGTCACGACATATTCACGGATTGATACTATATGGATCCTTGCTTGAGATGTTATCTCCCTCGGGAGCATCGGATACATTGTGCCATGTGTTTCATGTACATCGTGTATTCCTCGCTCTCATGTTATTCATGTTTATCATGTGCTTCATGCTCGTTCGTGCTTGCTTGTGTACTCTCATGTGCTATCATGATCGGTCGTGTTTCCCATGAATCTCATGTATAACCTATACTTCATGTGCACCCTTCGTGGGCCTTCGTGTGGAATTCATGTGCACTCAGTTCTCTGAGCCTCGTGAATACTTCATGTATACCCATCTATGGGCTTCATGTGAAAATCATGTGCATAACATAACCTGTCTGGATCCTTGTGTATTGATTGGGGGCTTGGGTGTCACGACCCGCACCCACTGTGAGGGTACGAGAACGTAACAGCGCCCAGCCTACGCCGCAGTGTCGGCGGTAGAACGCTATTCTAGGTCATGAACTATAACTAACATAATAGAATACCCTCCATAAGAAGGCCAACACAGAGGTACAACTCAATCACAATCTAGAGATAGAATATGGCACGATAAAATAGATAAGAGAATCCTCAACTGAGGTACAACAGAAAGGAATACAAGTCTCAACATCTCTACAATATACAACTCTGAAACCAAGACAACAGCTAAATATGAAAAGAAATAATCTAAGCTATCTACACTATACAAGGTATCATCCTGAGCAGCTGCCTGAACCTCCCCAGGGGTCCAGGTCGCGAGTGTCATCTAGGCAAGCTCCAAGTAAGGGGTGCATGGTTCCTCATCATCCTCTGTAAAATTTTCAACAGGTCCAGTCAGGACGGGAGCGAGCACAGTACATCTCAACAGTTCATAGCAGGTTAGAAAATATAATCATGCAGTAAAGTAAGATATAGATACTGAAGAAATGCAGTATGTAAACAGAGAGAGAAACTGTAATGGAAATATCTACTATACATAGAGAGCTAATAGTGACTAGTGAGTCAGAGTAAAATATAAACATGTGAATGACATAGGAGATTCATGACTACAGCTAAGAGAGTGATTCATGACTACAGCTACTGGGATAATATTCACATGTCTATTTCCACTCCCCCATCCCCAATCGATACACAAAGATCTGTTCAAGTTATGTTAAGAATTCGTGAAACTTCACATGGCTCATAAAATGAGTGATACGTGAAGGTGATTCATGATGGCTCTGTGAACATGAGAGTACATGTGTCACAAGCGATTCGTGAATCAGAGGAAGCATAGAGATACGTGATGATTCGTGAAACGCACAAAACATGCAGTATCCGATGCTCCCGAGGGGATAACATCTCATGAAAAGATCCATATAGTACCAATCCGTGTGACCAACGTGACAGTATCAAGTAAAGTAATTTAAAGCAGGAAGATAATTCTAAGCAGGATATGAAATGATCAGAGAATGTACTCGCCTCGTATCTGAATGTCTGAAGTAAATGTACTGTCCGAGATGAGATACCTGACTCCTAGTTAGAGCAACACAAGTCAAGATGTATACAGGAGATGATAAATATAATCTACAATGCATCTGCATGTTGTCTAGGTCAAACTAGACTAGAGTCAACACTTGGTTAACTCCGGTCAACTATACTAGTCAAACTAGGTCAACTAGGTCAAGTCCTAGCCCAAACAGTCTAGCAAGTCTCACTAAGCCTTACCAAGTCTAATCTAGCAATCACACACCAATCACAAGGCTATACAAGCCAACTCAAGCCTACAATTTTATACTACATTATTCATACATATAGTGTATTACCTATTTTACATATCATACAAGCCTATATTCATTGTATTCTACATTGTATCACCCATATATATTAAGTACATAAAATATCACATTCACTAATCATATATATATGCATAAAATATATGGAAACTATATATGTGAACTTACATATGTGTGCATAAAGAATGGGAGAAGGAGGGGTGTGTATGAATGAAATGGGACAGCCAACATAGGCCAAAGGGGACTGATTTATGGTGGTTCAAAGGGCAGGTTTTGGAGCTGTACCATGGACTGATATGGGGACTGTTTTGGGGACAGGTATTTGTGGGCAAATGTGGACTGCACCTTGGGGTTTTTGGGAAAGGTTAAGGAGAGCTATGGGACAGGTTTTGAAGTCTTAGAGGGCTGTGTATAGGACTGAATATATAGGCTAACAAGGGCTAATTATGGCTGATACATGTGTGACAGTAAGGGAAGAATCAGTTTTGTGTGTGTGTGTGAACATGGAAAGAGGATGTGTCATACATGTGTGTGTATGAAATAAACATGAGTGTGTGCAAGGAAAACAGTGTGCAGGACAATAAAAGCAGTGGAAGAGAGAGAGAAAAGCCAAGAGGGTTGTGTGTGTGTGAAGAAAAATCTGTGTGAGGGTTCATGTGCATACATGAATGCACATATGTGTGTTGTATGTGAACTAATCAACTAAACAGTGTGTGTGTGATTAAGGTGACAGTTCAATATAACTAAATTGCCAATTAACTAGATAACCATTCCACCATTTCGAATCAGTCCAAGAAGGAATCAATGACAGTGACTAACAATGTATAAAGCTCTCATTAAAATTCATTCAAGTTCAGTTAAAACTGGAAAAAAAAACAGGAATTGACAGTTTACATGTAAACTCAATTTCAATTTGACAGGAATTGATAACCCAAAGCATAATCAATATGAATCCAACTTCAACAATCAGTTAAAAGGAAGAATAAATTCGACAGGTAAGGAAAGGAAATCAATTACTCAAAGTTCAGTTTAGAGAAAGAAATCAATTCTCAGTTCAACATATATGCATTCCATTTAGTTTTCAGGGATAAAGAAAGGAACCCATTATCAGTTTCTTTTCAGCTGGAAAAGAATCTCAGTTTAAACCAATATTTCGAAATCCTTGTTCTCAGGTTTTCATAATCAATCTAACATTCAAACACAAGTGTAAATTAGCTTAAACTAACCATTAACATCAATACAACAGCTAAGGAAAAATTAACTCTGAAACCAAAATTCAGGGAATGAAACAGTGTTTCAGGGATTTGGGGATTGCAGTTCACATCCCAATCAAAAAAAACAATTTCGAAGTCAAATTCTCAACACCAAATTTAGATCATCATTTCAGCACCCTAATACACATGTAATGAATTAATCTAGGTAATTAAGACATTTACAACAGTTGAAATTTCGATTTGAATTCAGGAATTGATACTGTGTTCTGAGAACAAGGTGACAGTCCTCAATAACAGTTCAATCCAAATTCGAAATCCCCAATCCTTGTGTTAACATCAACCTAATCATGCAACTAACACTCAGTCATGTGTAGGTTAAATAATATTGCAAATTAATCCTATGAAATTTAGTTTGGAAATATATATAATTCAAAAAAAACTCAGACAATGTACACCGTATCAGTTTAGAATGGGATAACCTCAAATTCGAATCTAATTCCTAATAAAAACTCGAAATCAAAATGAAATAGGTTTACAGAGGTAGGTACTCATCCCACGTGTCCTCACGAGCCTAGACGTGTCCACGAATTGTCGTGTCCGAGATAAACGTGCGTATCAGACGCGAATTTTCGCGTGTGTGCACAGTGCACGAATCAGTGCGGGCTAGATTGCTCTGCGTGTGGTCAACCATCTGCTCCCAAATTTTGGGAGCATGATGTCAGTCATTGCCCCTCACTCCACACAAAAATTCGTGTGTCCTCGTGTCCTGTGTCGTGAGAAACAGACCCCGTGATGCAGGACACAGGGACAGTGCACAGACAGCGTGTTCGTGTCCCTCGTGTGGACACGACACGACACGAAACACCCAAGTGTCCACACAAAAATCACAGAGCAACCCTAGATCTACAATCCTATTCAAACAGATTCCTAAAACAACAAAATAAATCTCTTAGAGGCATTTCTACAAACACTTAGGTATCCTATTGGATACGTGTCCGATACGGACACGAAATGGGTCCACCAAGACACGAAACTAATTCCTACTGTTAGGGGACTCCTAGGGCTGTCCATATATGCAAGAAAACTGGAATTTCATGGAGAGAATGAGAAGTTACCTATTGGTGTTCTTCTCCTTAAGAAGCTTCAAAATGGGGGATCCTTCATGCTAACCCAAAAGCTCCAAATTGTTCCAAATTTGAGAATACTCTCCATGAACAGCAAGAAAACATTGGTTAGATCATAATGGAAGAAACCCCAATCAAAAGGAAGTCCTATTGATTAAACTAGGAAGAAATTTAATGGAGGCTTACCTATTCCTTAAGAAAATGAAGAACTAATAAAGAAAGAGGCACAAATCCCCATAGAGACATTATATAGGCAAGGGGGGGTCTTGGCTGGTCATAAAGGTTAGGGTTAGGGTTTTTAGGTTTTCATCCTATGGCTAGGATTGAATCAAGGGAAATAGATGGCCTAGAACAAAGGGTTCTATCTTAGTCCTTTGCAAATCACTTAACCATGACTAAACTTGACTTAACCCCTTAACCAACCCATCTAATTCTCAAAGTGGCTCACTAAGTTAGTCATGACTCATCTAGGTTAGGTCCAATCTAGGTTAGGCTAACCAAAACACAAGGCAATAATTAAATCAGTATTTAAATCAACCATTCAATTAAATTATTCAAACAAAAAAAAATTCTAATAAAATATATTAAATTCAATAAAACCTAAAATGATCAAAATATCCTCTAAGCTAAAATGTACTAGTCAAACATCCTAGTCACATGGCTAGGCTCTAAGGTTACACTAGACAAACACCAAAATCATAAGTCATAATTTAAAAATAGTTTTAAAATGATTAAAATCACCAAAATCATATTATCATTTAAATATCATAATTAAATAAATCAAAATATAAAATTTCAAAATTACCCTCATTTTAGAAAACTGGGTGTTACAATCCTACCCACCTTAGAAAAATTTCGTCCTCGAAATTAAGATGGTAGCAGGCCTTCTAAGTCAACACCCCACAATCAAGGTCTCAAACATACCGTCAGATAATCATATGCGTCTGTCCAAAATCATGATACTCAGAATCTTCGTTATGCTAGTGAGCACGGCTACGATAATCACAGAGTCCTTGACTAAGGTACGTACCTCTAGGTTCATGGTATTTAAAATTTTTACATTGCCGCATGCGACGGCGAAAACCTTAAATTTCCATACCCGAGAAATACATCCAAAATCTGACTACATGTCCTCACTATGCCAACTAACACGACCATCGAAGATTCTAGATCCCATGATTTAGGTGACCTAGCCCATATAATTTATCTCAGAAGAAAATCAACATAACACCAAAAACAACAGGACAAAATTGATAAATCAACAAGGAAGAGGGAGAATCAAATTTCAAGACAGCTATAAGAGGCAATTGCGGAAATGAAATCAAAAGAACGGAACCTGCAACTAGATCTCCTACGGCCTGTGCATCCTTGACTGTCCTGACGATAGCTCGCCCTGCTAGTTTCCCTTGGTCTGCTGCTGATGCTGTATGAATCGCCGCTGCTGAGAGAAATCAAAAATGACGGAAGAAAATTTCTGTACAAATAGAGGTGCACCTCCAATGTAGCAGAAACGCCAACCTGAGTCGGCACAACAGGAGCTGCGGTCTCGAGGCCCTGATGAACAGGACGAGAGGTGGCCAGCCTCTCGATAGTATCCCCCGAACCGAAGTGATGAGATCGTGTCTTCATTACCATCATGAAAACAGATCAAACAAGAAGCAATTTCTGAGAATGAAGCGAAAATTCAAAGGAGAACAGTTTATATCCAAGGGAAGTCAATAAGCAACAATTTTAGACAAAAGGAATCGGATTAAGAGTTTTTCCTAATGTGATTGAGTACCTCCAAAAATATCCTAATCCTACTGCAGGCTGTAGTGATACTCTAGTTCGAATACCACTACATAAACTCGATCTGCATGGGCCACCACTAAAAACGTGTCACGACCCGCACCCACTGTGAGGGTACGAGAACGTAACAGCGCCCAGCCTACGCCGCAGTGTCGGCGGTAGAACGCTGTTCTAGGTCATGAACTATAACTAACATAATAGAATACCCTCCATAAGAAGGCCAACACAGAGGTACAACTCAATCACAATCTAGAGATAGAATATGGCACGATAAAATAGATAAGAGAATCCTCAACTGAGGTACAACAGAAAGGAATACAAGTCTCAACATCTCTACAATATACAACTCTGAAACCAAGACAACAGCTAAATATGAAAAGAAATAATCTAAGCTATCTACACTATACAAGGTATCATCCTGAGCAGCTGCCTGAACCTCCCCAGGGGTCCAGGTCGCGAGTGTCATCTAGGCAAGCTCCAAGTAAGGGGTGCATGGTTCCTCATCATCCTCTGTAAAATTTTCAACAGGTCCAGTCAGGACGGGAGCGAGCACAGTACATCTCAACAGTTCATAGCAGGTTAGAAAATATAATCATGCAGTAAAGTAAGATATAGATACTGAAGAAATGCAGTATGTAAACAGAGAGAGAAACTGTAATGGAAATATCTACTATACATAGAGAGCTAATAGTGACTAGTGAGTCAGAGTAAAATATAAACATGTGAATGACATAGGAGATTCATGACTACAGCTAAGAGAGTGATTCATGACTACAGCTACTGGGATAATATTCACATGTCTATTTCCACTCCCCCATCCCCAATCGATACACAAAGATCTGTTCAAGTTATGTTAAGAATTCGTGAAACTTCACATGGCTCATAAAATGAGTGATACGTGAAGGTGATTCATGATGGCTCTGTGAACATGAGAGTACATGTGTCACAAGCGATTCGTGAATCAGAGGAAGCATAGAGATACGTGATGATTCGTGAAACGCACAAAACATGCAGTATCCGATGCTCCCGAGGGGATAACATCTCATGAAAAGATCCATATAGTACCAATCCGTGTGACCAACGTGACAGTATCAAGTAAAGTAATTTAAAGCAGGAAGATAATTCTAAGCAGGATAAGAAATGATCAGAGAATGTACTCGCCTCGTATCTGAATGTCTGAAGTAAATGTACTGTCCGAGATGAGATACCTGACTCCTAGTTAGAGCAACACAAGTCAAGATGTATACAGGAGATGATAAATATAATCTACAATGCATCTGCATGTTGTCTAGGTCAAACTAGACTAGAGTCAACACTTGGTTAACTCCGGTCAACTATACTAGTCAAACTAGGTCAACTAGGTCAAGTCCTAGCCCAAACAGTCTAGCAAGTCTCACTAAGCCTTACCAAGTCTAATCTAGCAATCACACACCAATCACAAGGCTATACAAGCCAACTCAAGCCTACAATTTTATACTACATTATTCATACATATAGTGTATTACCTATTTTACATATCATACAAGCCTATATTCATTGTATTCTACATTGTATCACCCATATATATTAAGTACATAAAATATCACATTCACTAATCATATATATATGCATAAAATATATGGAAACTATATATGTGAACTTACATATGTGTGCATAAAGAATGGGAGAAGGAGGGGTGTGTATGAATGAAATGGGACAGCCAACATAGGCCAAAGGGGACTGATTTATGGTGGTTCAAAGGGCAGGTTTTGGAGCTGTACCATGGACTGATATGGGGACTGTTTTGGGGACAGGTATTTGTGGGCAAATGTGGACTGCACCTTGGGGTTTTTGGGAAAGGTTAAGGAGAGCTATGGGACAGGTTTTGAAGTCTTAGAGGGCTGTGTATAGGACTGAATATATAGGCTAACAAGGGCTAATTATGGCTGATACATGTGTGACAGTAAGGGAAGAATCAGTTTTGTGTGTGTGTGTGAACATGGAAAGAGGATGTGTCATACATGTGTGTGTATGAAATAAACATGAGTGTGTGCAAGGAAAACAGTGTGCAGGACAATAAAAGCAGTGGAAGAGAGAGAGAAAAGCCAAGAGGGTTGTGTGTGTGTGAAGAAAAATCTGTGTGAGGGTTCATGTGCATACATGAATGCACATATGTGTGTTGTATGTGAACTAATCAACTAAACAGTGTGTGTGTGATTAAGGTGACAGTTCAATATAACTAAATTGCCAATTAACTAGATAACCATTCCACCATTTCGAATCAGTCCAAGAAGGAATCAATGACAGTGACTAACAATGTATAAAGCTCTCATTAAAATTCATTCAAGTTCAGTTAAAACTGGAAAAAAAAACAGGAATTGACAGTTTACATGTAAACTCAATTTCAATTTGACAGGAATTGATAACCCAAAGCATAATCAATATGAATCCAACTTCAACAATCAGTTAAAAGGAAGAATAAATTCGACAGGTAAGGAAAGGAAATCAATTACTCAAAGTTCAGTTTAGAGAAAGAAATCAATTCTCAGTTCAACATATATGCATTCCATTTAGTTTTCAGGGATAAAGAAAGGAACCCATTATCAGTTTCTTTTCAGCTGGAAAAGAATCTCAGTTTAAACCAATATTTCGAAATCCTTGTTCTCAGGTTTTCATAATCAATCTAACATTCAAACACAAGTGTAAATTAGCTTAAACTAACCATTAACATCAATACAACAGCTAAGGAAAAATTAACTCTGAAACCAAAATTCAGGGAATGAAACAGTGTTTCAGGGATTTGGGGATTGCAGTTCACATCCCAATCAAAAAAAACAATTTCGAAGTCAAATTCTCAACACCAAATTTAGATCATCATTTCAGCACCCTAATACACATGTAATGAATTAATCTAGGTAATTAAGACATTTACAACAGTTGAAATTTCGATTTGAATTCAGGAATTGATACTGTGTTCTGAGAACAAGGTGACAGTCCTCAATAACAGTTCAATCCAAATTCGAAATCCCCAATCCTTGTGTTAACATCAACCTAATCATGCAACTAACACTCAGTCATGTGTAGGTTAAATAATATTGCAAATTAATCCTATGAAATTTAGTTTGGAAATATATATAATTCAAAAAAAACTCAGACAATGTACACCGTATCAGTTTAGAATGGGATAACCTCAAATTCGAATCTAATTCCTAATAAAAACTCGAAATCAAAATGAAATAGGTTTACAGAGGTAGGTACTCATCCCACGTGTCCTCACGAGCCTAGACGTGTCCACGAATTGTCGTGTCCGAGATAAACGTGCGTATCAGACGCGAATTTTCGCGTGTGTGCACAGTGCACGAATCAGTGCGGGCTAGATTGCTCTGCGTGTGGTCAACCATCTGCTCCCAAATTTTGGGAGCATGATGTCAGTCATTGCCCCTCACTCCACACAAAAATTCGTGTGTCCTCGTGTCCTGTGTCGTGAGAAACAGACCCCGTGATGCAGGACACAGGGACAGTGCACAGACAGCGTGTTCGTGTCCCTCGTGTGGACACGACACGACACGAAACACCCAAGTGTCCACACAAAAATCACAGAGCAACCCTAGATCTACAATCCTATTCAAACAGATTCCTAAAACAACAAAATAAATCTCTTAGAGGCATTTCTACAAACACTTAGGTATCCTATTGGATACGTGTCCGATACGGACACGAAATGGGTCCACCAAGACACGAAACTAATTCCTACTGTTAGGGGACTCCTAGGGCTGTCCATATATGCAAGAAAACTGGAATTTCATGGAGAGAATGAGAAGTTACCTATTGGTGTTCTTCTCCTTAAGAAGCTTCAAAATGGGGGATCCTTCATGCTAACCCAAAAGCTCCAAATTGTTCCAAATTTGAGAATACTCTCCATGAACAGCAAGAAAACATTGGTTAGATCATAATGGAAGAAACCCCAATCAAAAGGAAGTCCTATTGATTAAACTAGGAAGAAATTTAATGGAGGCTTACCTATTCCTTAAGAAAATGAAGAACTAATAAAGAAAGAGGCACAAATCCCCATAGAGACATTATATAGGCAAGGGGGGGTCTTGGCTGGTCATAAAGGTTAGGGTTAGGATTTTTAGGTTTTCATCCTATGGCTAGGATTGAATCAAGGGAAATAGATGGCCTAGAACAAAGGGTTCTATCTTAGTCCTTTGCAAATCACTTAACCATGACTAAACTTGACTTAACCCCTTAACCAACCCATCTAATTCTCAAAGTGGCTCACTAAGTTAGTCATGACTCATCTAGGTTAGGTCCAATCTAGGTTAGGCTAACCAAAAGACAAGGCAATAATTAAATCAGTATTTAAATCAACCATTCAATTAAATTATTCAAACAAAAAAAAATTCTAATAAAATATATTAAATTCAATAAAACCTAAAATGATCAAAATATCCTCTAAGCTAAAATGTACTAGTCAAACATCCTAGTCACATGGCTAGGCTCTAAGGTTACACTAGACAAACACCAAAATCATAAGTCATGATTTAAAAATAGTTTTAAAATGATTAAAATCACCAAAATCATATTATCATTTAAATATCATAATTAAATAAATCAAAATATAAAATTTTAAAATTACCCTCATTTTAGAAAACTGGGTGTTACATTGGGGGAGTATAAATAGTCATGTGAACAATTCCAAAGTAGAATAGCCATGTACACCTCTTTAGTATAGCCATGTGCAAATTAAGCCGTTCACATGTCGACTTTGTACTCTAAATCACTAGTCACTGGTAGCTCTCTACTTATAGTAGATATTCTATTACAGTTCTCTTCCTGTTTACATCATGTATCTTCTTTCAGTTTCATGTATCGTACTCTCTTGCACGTTTATATTTTCTAACCTGTTATGATCTGCGTGAGATGTATTGTGCTCGCTCCCGTCCTGATTGGACCTGTTGAAAATTTTACAGATGATGATGATGAACCCTGCACCCCTTACTTTGGAGCTTGCCTAGATGACACCCGCGACCTGGACCCCTGGGGAGGTTCAGGCAGCTACTGAGGATGGCACCCTTGCTTTGTATAGATAGCTTAGTCTTTTATATTTTCATGTATAGTGGTTGTCTTTATTTTCCTGAGTCGTATATTCTTAGAGATATTGAGACTGACAGATGTTGAGATTTGTATTCTTCTGTTGTGCCTCAGTTGAGGAGTTCTTATCTATTTCCATTCGTGCTACATTCTACCTTAGTTTGTGATTGAGTTGTACCTCTGTGTTGGACTCCTTTGGAGAGTATTACATGTTTGCTAGTTATAGTTCATAACCTAGAACAGCGTTCTACCGCCGACACTGCGGCGTAGGCTGGGCGCTGTTACGTACTCGTACCCTCACGGCGGGTGCGGGTCGTAACACGTTTTTAGTGGTGGCCTATGCAGGTCGAGTTTGTGTAGTGGTATTCGAACTAGAGTACCACTACAGCCTGCAGTAGGATTAGGAGTTATTTTGAGGTACTCAATCACATTAGGAAAAACTCTAACTGGATTCCTGCCATCTAAATTCCTGTTAAAAATTTACTTCCTTGAATAACTGTCCTCCCTTGAACTATCGTTTCTATCTCAGTATTGACTCCTTGTTTGATCTGTCTCCAGGATGGTGATTGAGACACGATCGCATCGCTCTGGCTCGGCAGACGCTGGTGAGAGGCCTACCACCCCTCACCCGATTTTGGATGCTGGGACCACAGCACCCTCTATTTCTGCTCATATAGGAGCCTCTGTAGCTTTTGGGAGTGCACCTCCACCTATCCGGAGGTCTTCTCTTGTCATCCCAGATATATACCAGCAGCAGTTACCTTCAGGGACAGTAGATGCGGCTCAGATGTTTGCCCTTTTTCAGCAGTTCTTGGAGTCTCAGCGACAGATGCAGCAGAGCCAGTCTGCCGATATCCGACAGAGCATGCAGGATACTCATCAGTTAGTCAGAACGACAGTAGAGCTAGTGGCTGCTCAGCCACAGGGAGGCCAGATGCAGCCGTATCAGCCGAGGACTCCAGACATCCATTCCTTCAAGAAGATGGGACCCCGAGACTTCAAGGGTACAGAGGGCATCACATACGCTGATGATTGGATAGAGCACATTGAGGAGATATTCCGATTGGCACAGATACCAGCAGGATTACAGATCGAGGCAGCCGCCAGTTAGATGCAGGACTTGGCCCGTACCTGGTACCAGACGGACCCGAGGGTTGGTACCACCGGTCAGACCTGGGCAGCATTCAAGAAACTATTCAAGGAGAAATTCTTCCCTGATACAGCACTCCGTGCTCTGGAGGCGCAGTTCGAGAGCTTGGTTCAGGGGAACCAGACCGTTGAGGAGTATGCTGGAGAGTTCAGCCGTTTGAACAGATTCATCGAGGATCTTACCGAGGTCGGGAAGGCGAGGAAGTTCCGCAGGGGTTTGATCAGGGAAATCAAGTCATATACCAAGAGCGACCGCGATGCCACTTTCGAGCAGATTCTAGTAGAAGCCATGACGGCGGAGGATGATCTTGGACTGAAGGAGAAGAGGAGGCTAGATACTCAGGGAGCCAGTGGTAGTGCGGGCCCAGCCAAGAGGCCCCACCTACAGATTCAGCAACAGGTGCCCCAATTGCAGAGTCAGCAGCAGTATCCGCAGCAGATGCTACCCCTGCAGTTTCAGCAGCAGTACCAGCAGCCGAGGGCCTACCTTCAGCAGTGGCAGTTTCAGGATCGTGTACCCTTTCAGCAGACACAGCAGCCACAGAATCAGCAGCAGGCCTCGGAACAGCAGCTAGTTATTATTTGTCCCTTCTGTAAGAGACCAGGGCATGGTTGGGGCGAATGCCGGAAGAGGTTGGGCAGATGTTTGCTTTGCGGAGGATCCGATCATCGTCTAAGAGAGTGTCCCGAGTCATCAGGACAGACAGTTCAGGGAGCAGGAGCTAGGGCTCCGGTAGACCGGCAGACGGGATTACCTTTACCGACTCAGCAGCAGAGGTATATGCAGCATCAGCAGCAGGCCAGAGGAGGCCAGCGAGGGCGAGCTTTCGCCAGGACAGTTGAGGATGCTCAGGCCAGTAGAGATTTTGTTGCAGGTTCCGATCTATTCAATTTTCTTTCCGCAATTGCCTCTTATACTGCCTTAAAATTTCGATTCCTTCCGTTCCTTGTTAGTTGATTAATTTTATCCTGTTGTTCTTGTGATTATGTTTGATTCCTTTTGAGATTAATCATATGGGCTAGGTCACCTTGGTTATAAAATTGAGAATCTTCGATGTTCGTGTTTAGCTGGCATAGTGAGGACATATAGTCAGATTTAGGACGTATTTCTCGGGTGTGGGAATTTAAGATTTTCGCTGCCAAGTATGCGGCAATGCGAAAATTTCAAATACCATGATTCTAGAGATATGTGCCTTAGTCGAGGACTCTGTGATTATCATAGCCTTGCTCACTAGCACGACGAAGATTCTGAGTATCATGATTTTGGACAGACGCATATGATTATCTGACGGTATGTTTGAGACTTTGATTGTGGGGTGTTTGACCTAGAGAGACGGCTACCATCTTAATTTCGAGGACAAAATTTTTATAAGGTGGGTAGGATTGTAACACCCAGTTTCTGAAATGAGGGTAATTTTGAAATTTTGTATTTAAATTATGTAATTATGGTTTTAAATTTAATAATATGATTTTTGGTGATTTTTAATAATTTTTAAAACTATTTAAATCATGACTTGTAATTGGTGTGCAACTAGTGAAGCCGTAGTGACTGTCTGCCCTAGAGCCTAATCATGTGGGTAGAGTTTTGTTAGTACATTTAGCTTGAGAGTATTTTGGTCATCTTGAATTTATTGAATTTATTATAATTATTTGAAATTTAATGTATATTATATTGAATGGTGTGGTTTAATATTATTTAATTAATTGCCATGTGATTGTTAGTAGCCCCAACCTAGAATTGACCTAACCTAGGTTAGTCCTAGTTAGTCATGGTTAGACTAAGCTAGAATTTGTTGGTCATGGTTAGTCATGACTAGTTAGAATAAATTAGGTTGCAATTTGTTTAAAGGGGGACTTGATTTTTGACCATTGAATATACTAGATGAGATGAGAGCCCTCGGATTTAATCCCAAAACCCTAACCCTAACTATTATGACCAGCCAAGAGACCCCCCCTTTGCCTATATAATGTCTCTATGGGGATTTGTGCCTCTTTCTTTAATAGCCATTCATTCCTTAAGGAAATATGTGAGTCCCCATCTTCCTTAAATCATAGAAAATTCATTTCAACTCCTTTTTCCTCCAAACCAATTGCATTAGGACCCAAATTTAGTCTACTTGCTGTGGGTATTGAGTTTTTGTAGGGAAGAACAAATTGGGAAAGTTTTGGTGGCTTGAGGAACCATTTCAAATTGGGGATTTTGAGCCTTTGCTCATCAATAGGTATATTTCAATCCCATCCATAAATTCCTGGTTTTATTGCATTTCTAGGATGCCCTAGGCCTACACTAGCTGTAGGGCTAGCTACCCGTAGATTTCGAGTCCATTTCGTGTCCATATCGGACATGTATCAACCCATATGTGTAGGTGTTTGTTGAAATGCCCCAAAGGATATTTCTATGCTGTTTTTGAAAACTATTTGAATGGATATATTGTTTTATGTGTAGTTATTGGTTTCGTGTCCTACTGAGCACATTTTTGGACACGTTTCGTGTCCAAATCGGGCCTGCATCACCGCACGACACAGTGCACTGGCACCGTGCGCTCCCCTGCTGCTCGGGGTCGACACAGGGCACGACACAGGCTCTCGTGAGCTGATTTTTTGTGGACACGTGGGGGCATTGTCTGCCGTCACCCACACAAAATTTCACGAGCTCTCGTGCACTGTGCACGAAGAAATCGCGCTCGTACGGGTCACGTACTGCCCTGCATGAACACGTTTTTCCTCACTGACACACGCGTCGTGTCGACTCTGGACACATCTTGGACACCTCGTGTTGACACGAGTGTGTAGCCCAACACATGGGCTACACGTAGACATGACCACGAGGCCTCACGTGGCTCGTATCGTATCCACGAGCCACTCGACTCACTGCACGACGCTGCGTGTAGCAGCGTGCATCAGTCGACTTTACTCGACTGATACGTGCTTCGCACGTGGACACGGCGACACATGGGTTCGTGTCAGGGTCCTAGGTGTATAGCCTGACCCTAGGCGCACCCCCTTGCACGAGCACGAGATCTAACTCGTGTCGTGTCGTGTCCTAGACTCGCACGAACACGTACACGATGCTTGATTCTGTGTTGCACAGTTTAGTGCACTGTTTTGTATTTAAATTCGTTGGACACGTTTGTGTCCACTTTTGTGGACACAAACACTTCACATAGCATGCATACATTGTGTTTAAATGTTATCTACCTCTGTATTTGTATTTTAGGTTGAATTGTTGGTTAATTCCCAAAATTCCTCTATTCCTAAAACTGTGTTTCAGTACACTGTTTCTGATTTCTGTCCAGATGTTCAAAATGAAGTTTGTCATCAATTTTAACCTAATCTACACATTTAATTACATGTTATTAAGCTTCTAACTTGTTCACCTATGTGTATCCTAACTGTGTGTTGAATTTGGGCCTGTTTGGTAGGGGTTTGAGGCTTAAAACTGAGAATTAAATTATAGGGCTGTTATGAACTAACTAGTTGATTGATTTCCTTCCTGCCACATAATCCCAAACTGGAAACTGATTTCCCTTCCTTTTTATTTGTTGTTGACACACTGGGATTGAATTGAACATATAAACTGATGGGTGAAATCTGAATATAGTTCCCTGTTAGACTAATTCATGGTGTTCTAATCTATTATGGACTGTTGCATTGATTTCACTCCCTTACATTGCTCTTTTTTTCACTTCACTGTTCTTGTTGACACAAGCACACACACATTCCCTGTTTACATGCTGCCTTTTCACTTCACTGTTTGTTTCCTGAATTTGTGAAATTACTGCCTATACACATACACCACACACATGATACACACACAAGCACCTCTCTCTCTCTTTCTCTATATTTTTAAGTCTTTACATGTAGGCCATGGTTGTTTATAGGCATATACAAGGTGTATGTGTGAAATTGTGTGAGTGCATATATATATCTATACTTCTATGATTAGCTAATAATGTAGGTTTTGCTTTAGCCTGGATATGTGTAATACATTATGTTATGGTTCAGTTAAATTGAATTATGTTAAAACTGAGAATGAAGTAGAAGGGTAAAATCTGAGATTTTAGATGAACAATTCCAGTTTGACTTAATGTGGTTTTGCCCTTCCTCTTGATAACACATTTCTCTTCACTGAATGCTCTACTCTTCACTGTTTTATTTAATCCCTGCTCAGACACACACCCATACACTTGTGTACCCCCTTGCATGCTCTTCTCTATATCCCTCTGTATGTATATGTGCTATATATGGCTAAAAGTGTTAATGTGGTAGATAGAGTTTCACCTTTAGTTATATATGCTCTATATATACATTGTTGTATAGGTGTAAACCTATATTCATGTATATATATATGTGAGATTCATGTTTAATAGCTAATTATGATGTAGCCTATATATGTGTGTGTGATAATTATCTAGCTTAGTGTAATATATGTATATATGTGTAGAAGCAATGTATTACCAATATAGATTGTATTGGCTTATGTAGATTCCTATATTATAGCCTATGTATATATGGCATATATATACACACATGTGATTTGTGTGTAATAGACTTATAAGGCTTGTGATGTGAAGTGTGCTTCTAGAATAGTTTGATTAGACTTGTTAGACCTAGATAGTTGAGTCTAGACTATCTTGACCATAGTTGACCTAGTTTGACTAGTGTAGTTGACTAGAGTTGACCAAGTGTTGACTTTTGCATAGTTTGACCTAGACAGCATGCAGATGCATTATAGATTACATTTATCATCCCATGTATACATCTTGACTTGTGTTGCTCTGACTGGGAGTCAGGTACCTCATATCGGACAGTACATTTGCACAGCTATTCAGATACCAGGCGAGTACATTCTCTGATCATTTCATAACTTGCTTAGAATTATATTCCTGCTCTAGTTTACCTTATTTGATGCTGTCACGACATATTCACGGATTGATACTATATGGATCCTTGCTTGAGATGTTATCCCCCTCGGGAGCATCGGATACATTGTGCCATGTGTTTCATGTACATCGTGTATTCCTCGCTCTCATGTTATTCATGTTTATCATGTGCTTCATGCTCGTTCGTGCTTGCTTATGTACTCTCATGTGCTATCATGATCGGTCGTGTTTCCCATGAATCTCATGTATAACCTATACTTCATGTGCACCCTTCGTGGGCCTTCGTGTGGAATTCATGTGCACTCAGTTCTCTGAGCCTCGTGAATACTTCATGTATACCCATCTATGGGCTTCATGTGAAAATCATGTGCGTAACATAACCTGTCTGGATCCTTGTATATTGATTGGGGGCTTGGGGGAGTATAAATAGTCATGTGAACAATTCCAAAGTAGAATAGCCATGTACACCTCTTTAGTATAGCCATGTGCAAATCAAGCCGTTCACATGTCGACTTTGTACTCTAAATCACTAGTCACTGGTAGCTCTCTACTTATAGTAGATATTCTATTACAGTTCTCTTCCTGTTTACATCATGTATCTTCTTTCAGTTTCATGTATCGTACTCTCTTGCACGTTTATATTTTCTAACCTGTTATGATCTGCGTGAGATGTATTGTGCTCGCTCCCGTCCTGATTGGACCTGTTGAAAATTTTACAGATAATGATGATGAACCCTGCACCCCTTACTTTGGAGCTTGCCTAGATGACACCCGCGACCTGGACCCCTGGGGAGGTTCAGGCAGCTACTGAGGATGGCACCCTTGCTTAGTATAGATAGCTTAGTCTTTTATATTTTCATGTATAGTGGTTGTCTTTATTTTCCTGAGTCGTATATTCTTAGAGATATTGAGACTGACAGATGTTGAGATTTGTATTCTTCTGTTGTGCCTCAGTTGAGGAGTTCTTATCTATTTCCATTCGTGCTATATTCTACCTTAGTTTGTGATTGAGTTGTACCTCTGTGTTGGACTCCTTTGGAGAGTATTACATGTTTGCTAGTTATAGTTCATAACCTAGAACAGCATTCTATCGCCAACACTGCGGCGTAGGCTGGGCGCTGTTACGTACTCGTACCCTCACGGCGGATGCGGGTCGTGACACTGGGAGAGAAACGGCTCAAACGACTAAACTCTGTTGCATATTTGTCAACAGAACGGTTTTCCTGCTGGATGTTCTGGAATCGTAGTCCCATGGCTACCCTAGCGGTGGTCGAGAAGAATTTCTTCTTGAACTGGATCTTAAACTGATTCCAAGTGGCCCTCCCTCTCACAAATAGTTGCTCATTCCTGAACCAAACTCCTGCCAAGTCTGTTGGCAGAAATCTTGCTGCCTCAACTTGGAGATCACCCGGTAACCTAGCTCCAAGGAGCTTTCTCTCTACCGAGTCTAGCCAGTCATCTACTACTATGATGCCCTCAGTCCCCATGAACTCCCTGGGGTTCAAACCCATGAAGTCCTTGATGTTCCCCGCTCTCTGTCGTGGCTCTACCGGTAGTGGGACCATGGTGCGCTTCTTAGAACGCTCCATGCTCTGGCAAAGTAAGGTGGTCTGCTCCTGATGGGTTGTTAGGAACCCCTGGATCAGAGTGAGCAGTTGGTTCCCGTCGAGAGTGACGGAAGCCTCGGCAGGTATAGTAATAGGTGGTGGTGGGGGTATCGGGTCCTGCTGGGACTGTGATGCGGAAGGTGGTGGAGGTATCTGGGTTGGTAGATTTGTGGAGTAGGGGAGTATGGTAGGTGGAGATAGAGGTACATCGGTCAACTGGTCAACCGACTGGATAGGAAGTGTGCCATTCTCAGGTGTGGCATACTGGGATGAGTAGGTGAGCACCATCTAAAATAAATTTTTTTTTATAAAGACTCTATTAAGTAAACAATCATAAACAACAAGAAAGTCTAATTTGTAATAACGAGCATATGATATGATGTGTTTCCTATATTGCAATCCTAGTAATCCTCTTGGTGTTCTAAGCGTCATTCCTAGTGTTGTCTAGTTACCTTAAGTTCCTAATTGTAGGCATGCTTGGAATAATAACGTAACCAAACAATTTAGTCAGGACCTGCATGGGCCACCACTAAAAATATGTCACGATCCGCTACCCAAATTATTGGACCGGGCCGAGTCAAGTCCAGCCTACGCTTGAGATAAAGCATAGTAAGCTATTCTAAAGACAAATAAGATAAGACCAACATGTGCTAACAGTTCTATATGTAATAATGAATCAGAATATATCCAAACAAAAAATCATCTCGTATATAAATATGTTTCGAGTACATGGCCAAAATGTAAAACTAGATACAAGTCCAGTTTACAAAATACGTTGTCTAAAACATGACTACTCTCAAAAGTCCTAAGTAAATAAACAAACTAGACGAGTTTCCCCGCATGTACATCCTCGTAAGATAAAGCCTGATCCTCGGCAGCAACTCTATAATAGGAATCGCATAGCAACTCCTCCTTGGTAAGTATACCTACAACGTTATCCTGTCAGGACGGGAGCAAGTACTGATTCTAACAAACTAAATATACAAAACATGAAATGAACAGAAGTGTAGGAATCTTGACATATCATAATCTATCATGGCATCATATGTTTGTTTTAAAGTTTAAAACTGTAGCATGTGAGTGATCAGTCAATAGGTAAAATAGGATGTACAGTGATACATATCAATTTTTGAAGGGTACATACGTACACTTAACGGCATCGATGTATATCCATACACAAACGCGGGATCAGACATACGACAAAGTTACATATAGAATGTAACAGTGCTCGGTAAATACATACGAAGAAGGGGGTATGATCACGTACTCTACTAACAGTTTCTCCTTAACCTATTTTATAACACGTGAGTGATACGAGAACAGTATAAAGCATGGTGGATACTGAGGGCAGTATGAAGCATATAAAACATGGTGATATACGACTTGCAGTTTAGATATTAACATGGTTTATACACATTTCATTATATGCTATAAATAAAGTTTGTAGAGGTACTTGCCTCTAGCAAAGCAAGGTAGTGAAGGAAATGCTATACATGTCTGGTGACTCGTTACTATAGAAATAATACATAAACTTAGTTTTCATACTAAGTTAAACACTAAGACACTAGTTGTGCGACACGACTTTCTGACTGGACACCTAGTCAAATGGTGAACTTTAGCATAGGAGACCAATGTGGGGTGACACAATACCTAAATTAAATTTTTAGGGCCTTTACAATATGGTAGGGTAAGGTCCAACACTATAATATCCCAAAATCACACAATACATCGTAAGTCATAATTATTCAATAATTAAATCAGACTATACATTGTGTTTCAACAATTTTTAAGATAGACAAAAGGCTCAATAATACATAAATTAAAGTACAAAAAATGATCCTTGTTAATTATAAAAATTTATATTAATTTTTCTGGAATTTATAAACCCTCATAGATATTTATTAAAAATCAGCAAACATAAGTACTCTGAAAATGAGCTCTATTTTCCTATTTTTATAAAATGCCAAAAGTACTAATTAAATGCTCAAAACATTTATTAAATTATTTAAATTAACATAGTATTTAAATACAATTTTTCTCATATTTTTACAGTAATTAAAGTATATATAAAAATTTAAAAACAACAAGCAATAATTTCTAAAAAATAATTAATCAATTATTTACTATTTTATCCACGTATACAAAATTGAACCGAAGTCCAGATATGGAACCCAAGGCCATGAATCAAGTCCAATATGACTTGTATAGACTTTGAATGTTTTAGACACAATTGGGCCCAAAATCCATGCTAGGTTTGGACACCAAATGACCATGATTAATAAATACAATAATTCATATATTAAAAATATATATTAAAATATTTTAAAATATATATTAAAGTATTTTAATAATATATATTAAAGTAGTGAAATATATGAGTCACAAAATTATAATAAAATAACTTTGAATTTACACATAATAACATTTTGTATAAAATTATATTTGAAATATATATACATATAACAAATACATATATATATATATATATATATATATTATATCTATATATATATATTATATATATATATATATATTTTATATTATATATATTATATATCTATATATATTATATTTATTTTATTTATATTTATATTTATATTTTATATTTATACCTGAGT
>JANAVB010026199.1:4912327-4915047 GCA_029216955.1 Iris pallida | reverse complement strand
TTATGGCAATCGATGGTAAACTGGCTGGGGCGCCCGCAACCACGATGCAAACGTCGGGTTTGTCATGGCGATAAAACGTTTAGTGGCCAAGTGGTCCACTAACACGAGGGAGATGCCAGCCCGGCCAAGGCAAGCCAGAATCGAGGGGAAGAAGTTCACGCAAACAGATCACCGTATATATATATATATATATATATATATATATTAATTATATATATATTATTATATATATATTATATATATATATAATATATATATATATTATATAATATATATATATTTTATATATATAAGTATATCTATATATATATATATATATTCTAATTATATATATTATATTATATAATATATATATATATATATATATATATATATATATATATATATATATATATATATATATAATAAATATAAAAACTGGCCAAACCCATTGGGCCCAAACCCGAAACCAACATGAACAGTAAACCCATTTAAATTAAATTCGTTACTGTGCGGATTTAAACCCATTAACACAGACCAAACCCGGTAACCCAATTATTAAAAGTTCGTGTCCTGACAGTTTAAGACACGGGCACACAAATCTTGTCCATGGTTAGCACACACGTAAATGCCGTGTCCATGCCCATCACTGGACTCCCAACACTGGACGAGTCCACACACGTATACACGAGACACGACTCGACGTGCGAGAGAGATGACATGTACGTGTCCGTCGAGCAGTGGCTTTGGGGGCGTTGCACGGCAGAGGAGGCGTGGGTGGTCGAAAAAAAAATGGCGCGGTGGTCGTCTCGTCAAGGCGCGTCGATTGATGGTGGTCAGTGACGGTGGCGTGGCCTGTAGGGACGGCGCTCCTAGATCTAGGGTTTCGGCGAACTGTCATGGAAAAAAGGGCGCTATGGCGTGGCTAGGGCGGTCGGGCAGTAATAGGGTTAGGGTTTAGTCTAGGGGTCTTTATAGGGCTGGGGTAGGTTTTAAATTAGGGTTTCGGCCAGCAAATTAGGAATTTGGGTTAGGATTTAGGCAAGGTCGGCGGAGTTAGTCGGGACGAAGGCGGTGATCGGGTGGTCGGTTTGCAAAACCCCCCTCCAATAGTAGGTATTTACAAAAACACCTACCGCCATAGGTTTATGCAAAAAACCAATTTGCATAAAGCCCCTCCGCTATGTTCTGTGCAAATTAAAATTTGTACAGACAAATCGATTATTACAAATTGCTATAAAACAATTTAATTAATTGCAAAACATATTTAAAAACAATTTAATAAATTACAAATTAATATTTTTAGCTTTAAAAATCATTTTAAAATCATTTAAAAATTCTAGAAAATTTCTAATAATTATAATAACTTATTTTAAGGATAAAAATGCTATTTAAAATTATAAAAATAATATTTTAAAAATCTAAGGCTTACACATGTATCCACGGACGTTCCAGGAGGATGTTGTAGGAGGTGTCTGCATCTATGACGTAGCAGGTAACCTCCTTCTTCAGGTCGTCAATCTGATATTTCAATCGGATCTTCCCTAGGGGATAGCTCTTCCCCGAGTTAAAACTGTTAATGGCAGTGTTGGTCGCCGCTAGCCGATGCATAGGGATGCCAAGAAGTTGGAGTAAGCTTTTCAGGATGTTGCTTATTGACGAGCCAGGGTCAATATACATCCGATCCACCTTGATGTCGCCTATGTATCCAGTGTAGTACAAGGGCGATCATGCAAATGGACTTGATCAACATGTCATGTGGAGTAAATATGATATTGGGCATTGCATCTGTGGTATCGCTGCCCTGTAGATCTGCTGGCAGGTCTTCCCCTGGAGGCTTGACCTGAGCTAAGTAAGCATCAGCATTTTGGAGTGCTTTGCTTAATGCGACACGAAGATCCTTGGAGAGCCTTAGGAGCTCGTGTGACGACAACTTTGCTGGCGTATTAGCCAATTGTGCTACTATGTCAAAGTTGTAAGGTCTCTCCAGTCCCTGAGATACATCATTACAGAGTGGCCTATCGAAGCGAATTTCCTTTGGCTTGGACTTATCCGCCAGTGGAGGCTGAGATGGCCTTGGAACATCAGAGGGAGGCGACATTGCCGGCTGAGGATCTTCGACTGAATTATCCCGTGCAGGCTGGACTTGTGCTCTAGACTGGGTAACAACGGCTGCAGCTTTTTCAGCTTCGGCTGAAATTGTATGACAGGATCTAGACTTTCTGTCCTTTTTCTTGATGGTAGGAGATGACACCTCCTGGGTAACTTCGGTCACTAAGTCTGGATGCACCCACATGATCTCTCCTCGCGATGTGGTGAGAGGTACCAATCCAGATGTCTTGCTCCGGACGGGTGGAAGATTAGTAACCTCCATCGTTGCTCGAGGGACAGGTATTACCTGTTTAGAGTGCTTGTTGAAGGAAAGTCACCGAACTGAATCGACACCATGTTCACCGCCACGGTAACCTCTTCAAAGTCTATCGACAGAGCTTTAGAGTCGATAAGACTCTAAATGTACCTCTTTAATTGGAAGCAATCATGAGTGGAATGATGGACATAGCGGTAGAAGTGACAATATTTTGGGTCCTCCATTTCTGCCACTCTGGGCTCGTGTCTTGGTGGAGGGAGCTGGATCATACCCTCTTGTAAGAGCATATCGAAGATAGGTTTGACATGACTATCTTCAAAAGAGTAATTCACCTCTGGCCACTTACCTTCCGCATGTTTTTGTTCGGGCTTCT